>JAPMOQ010057606.1:313720-373155 GCA_026543055.1 Argiope trifasciata | reverse complement strand
TAGCCGTTTGTTGGTTAGAAGGAGGCCAGGTGAACGCCTGCTAGTGACCTGTCTGCGGCCTAGAGACACAGGGCCTACTCCTGGAGTTATGGTTTAGGGAGCAATTTCGTATGACAGCAGGAGCACTCTCGTGGTTATCCCACGCACCCTGACTGCAAATTTGTACGTCAGTCTAGTGATACAACCTGTTGTGCTGCCATTCATGAACAGCATTCAAGGGGGTGTTTTCCAACAGGATAACGCTCGCCCTCATACCGCTGTTGTAACCCAACATGCTCTACTGACTGTCGACATGTTGCCTTGGCCTGCTAGATCACCAGATGTTTCTCCAATCGAGCACGTATGGGACATCATTGGACGACAACTCCAGCGTCATCCATAACCAGCATTAACCGCTCAAGTGCAACAGGCAGGGAACTCCATTCCACAAACTGATATCCGACACCTGTACGACACAATGCATGCACATTTGCATGCTTGCATTCAAAATTCTGGCGGTTACACCGGTTACTAATGTACCAACATTTCACATTTGAAATGGCTCTTCTCGTCAATGGCTCTACCTGTGATATTGAAACTTTAATCAATTAAATATGTTACCTAGACAAATGTATTCCTAAAATTTTATTACTGTACAATAATTTTTTCTTGGTGGGATTTTTTTTCTATCAGTGTATTTCAATTGTCTTTTATGAAATACATCTTAAAACACTAATTATTTGAAAAACTTTATAACTCAAAATTTCTTGTGCAAGTATAAACAATATTTTAGAGAATAAAATTTATATAGTATTTTATTATTCAGAATTTTTTTTACTAAAAAATTAATATTACAAATTATAATTTTCTTTTATGAAATGTATAATGAAAACACAATATGTAAATAAAATATTTTATTTTTCCAATTTTTATCCACATATTATTTTTTATCACACTAATATATTTTTACAAAAAATTTATACAGGATCTCTATGTAATTATACATTACTTCTTATTATATTCTTGAATTACTTTTGCTGTGATTTCATGCAAGGTCTCTACGAGTTGATGTGTAAGTTTTATATCCTTAACGTTTCCGAAAAAAAAAATAACATTAATAAATAATATTATTAACCCTACATATACTTTGTTAATAATGATTTTTAGAATATATTACATTAAAAATAGATAATATTATACAACATATATATACTTTGTTAATAATATTTAGAATATATTCATTACAATAAATACATACAAATATGAAAAATGTAAAATAAATAAAGCAACAAAGTTTGTTTTTTCAATAAATAAAATTACAATTAGCATATATTCAAGGAACTTAATCAAAAATTGTGTTTTTATTGCAATTTATTATGAGCCGTCAAGTGTTAAAATGCTATTCGGACGAATACGTGTGAAAAAGCAACCCTTCGATGAGAAAGATTGTATTTTCTATACTTTAGGGTTAGCACGCTCGTCGTGCAATTTTTGCTGTTATCGGAGAGAAAAGTCGCAGCTTTTAATATTATCAAATGGACAATTTTCATAAGTAAATATATATACTTACTTATTCTTCATATAATATTTTAATATACCTATTTAGGTATATTTTCTGTTGAACTTTTGCCTTCAATTTGTTAATTGAAAAAATAAAATTTTTAGATTATAATTTAAATTTTTTTTTACTATTTCTTTTACAAAATTGTTTTATTTCTATAGTAATTGTTGATTTTTACTATAAAGATATTATTTGTTATGTTACTACCGTATAATATAGATAATTTTAACTTTTTTTTAGGGTTAAAAACATTTTACTAGACAATAACCATTCCGTAAGTACAATAAATATGTATCTGAAGTTTCCTTCCACTTATATGAGCGGTATGGTACTGCATAAGAGATATACAGACAAACATTCATTTTAAAATAGAAAAAAAAAGTAAAAAGATTGATAATTAAAAAAATATATTTAAAGTTTCCTCGCATTCTGATAAGCAGTACTGCATAAAAGATATATATACAAACATTCATTTTTAGTTACGTATGTTAAAATGGAAAAATTGTAAAAAGTAAAATTAAAACTAAAAATATATTTATTTATAAAAAAAAACTTACATTTTTTCATAGTTCTCACAGATTTTTCTTGTTCTTCTAATTAACTACTTGAAGAATCATCCATATCTATATTATTTTAAAGAAAGGATGAAAGAAAACTAATTAATATAATAAAATATGCACATATTAAAAAAATTAACCAATTTCTCAAGTTTTAACATAATCATCTTTGGGAGTAAACTGTTAAAATAATAAAATTAAAAAAAGGATACAAATAAGCTATATTATAATGTAAAAAAATCGAAGCAAAACACTTTTTGAAATTGGATAACATTTCAAATGACTCATTTCTTTTACGTGTAATGTTAAATTTTCAAGCGTTAATAGTATTATATTTTTACAACAATTTGTTTAAATTATTTATATAATAATAGTTTTATTTATAAAATATAAAAAAGAATTTAATTAAAATAGTGACACATATAATACATGAATAACATAATATTTTAATAAAACACATTTTAGAATAAATTTGAAATGTTGGGATATAAAAATTGTAAGAAAAATTTTAGTTAACAAGTTGAATATCACGGCAATTTTTATACGTTTTTCATGTAATCATAAATGTTTTGTTCTTATTGCAGAAGCCATTTATCGATATAAGTACTGATACACTGCGAGTATTTTGGTTGTTGCATAAAAAATCTCAAGTAGAAATAGTACGAGATAACTCGTATTTGGCAGTCAATGTTTTAAACATATAGTTGGTACTTAAAAAAAATTATATTAAAAAAATTTACCAACTATATATTGCTCTGGTCGTTAACCACTGGCGCTGGCAATAAAAAAAAATCACTGACGCGTGTACCAGAACGGTCCAGTATAACTCGGTGGGAAGTGTCAAATCAGTGTGCGATGCCCCAGAGAAATTGGAAAAAGATTTATACTTTCTAAACTAATTTATAGTTAACCTAGAACTTTTTATAGTTTTTAGAAGGGAAGATGTAAAATCGGTTGATTATAAAACTATACAAACATGAATATTAAATTTATTTATTTATTAATAATCATGCAACGTGTGATATCTTTCAAAACAGCCTGGGACATGCAATGGTACAAGGCATTTCTTACATTCCCATACAGTTTCACTTCGCCTTTAGTGTTTGGTACACACTCTACACCTTCGCTGTGGATTCTGTTTGGCATTTGTGGGCGGATTATTTCTCAGGAAATGTCCGCATTGCTTTGCTTCTTAACGTCTAGTGATGATAGATGTTCCTCTGGAGAGAAAATAGTCTTAAATTTTTCATTGAAATAATCGATTATGCCTCGCAATTTCCATAAAAGATCATTATTGTGGTCTCCAATATTGTTGTTTCTAAAGTGTAAAAATCGCGATAGCTGGGAAAATCTCCAAAATGGCATTATTTTTCAAAATATCGTAGTTTCGATTATACTTCTTTTCGACCAATAAGATTAAACATTGCTTTTCTTCACTTGCGACATCAAAATGCATAAAGAATTTTATTTCGTCAAGATTTGTATCCCTCCAATTATCTTCATATTTTTTTTTTTTAATTTGTGAGTTTCATTTCGGAGTATTTGGCACGCGTAACGATTCGTTTCAGTTACGATAATTTTCCACAAGTCTTCCGCTAGTATTTCATTTATCATTTGCAAAACTGTGACTTTTTGATTAAAGGGTATATTTATTTTCGAAGTTCGTGAATATTTCCAAATTTTACTTACATTTTCGGTATCTTTCCACACCTATTCCCTAGGAATAAGATCAATTTCACAATCTTCATTTATGTATTCTTCCTCGTCATCATTTCTATTTTAGAATGTGAGTTAAATATTTATAACTGTACGCTATACAGTGCGCTGATGATCTGTATTCTGACAATTCCACCTGACGTGCCACGTACGTCGTTTTTGTTTCTGTACCAATTCCGTGATGATGAGCATACTACGTCATCGGCGATTCTGTGACAAAAGTATTATGACGTGCGCGGCACGTCTTTCCAGAGCAAGTGGTTAAATCAACAGAAGCTTCACTAGTTTCCTGAAATTAAAAAAATATAATATAATATTTATAACATAATATTATATAAGTATTTTAGAATTTAAAGCATATAAAATATATAAAATATTTGACCAAATCCATGATACAGAACTTCAATATAACTATGAAAACATTCATCTTTTCGAGCGCTTTTATACTGAAATATTTCTAAAAACAAAAAATTGATTTGATATTAAGAACAAAATGGATAGCATTTTTTAGTATCTGATTCCTATTTTAAAAATATTTGCACACGCAGTTGCAATAAAATCGTCTAGACGATTTGATAGTGAGATTTTGATAATTAAATATCATTCAATTTCCTCATGTCTGTAAAATTATTTTTCAAACTTTGCTCTACTTTGCAAACAAGTTTATAGGAATAAGTAAATAGATACTGTTTAGTTTTGATAAGTTAAATATTATGTTATATTGCTGGGAATAAATGTTTTAAGGGAAAGTAATTTACTCATTATAAAAAATGTGACTTAAAAAAATATTTTAAACGAAATAAATACAATACTAGTAATTTGAAAAAACAATTATTAATTCTTTACATGTTTACAAATAAATTTTCTATATACACAATTTTTTAATATAAATTAATTTTAACACAAGTATTGTTTTGCAATTCTTGGAAATTCTCCATTTTCAACTTGTGATTACAAATGGCGAGTTCTGCAGCTAAACGACCCGCACATTGAGAATCGTCACCAGACATGTGAACTCGATAACGATGAGATTCCACGTTAATAAAAATAATGTTATTGCTGCGTTCACAAGTTTCGTTTTGTTGTTGCCTTTCATGATGATAATTCATCAAAGACGTGCAGTCTCTCGATGAAACATGCCCGTTTGACGACTCGAAATCCGAGAGCTTGAAAAAAACGTTTTTGACTTAAACCTCTAACTGCCACACTTTGATCTCGTCCTCGATCGAGCCACATAAAATGAGATTTTAAAAATTTCTCTCCATGATCCAAAGGTAAAGATCCCATTTTTGGAGGTGGAAATTTCACCTTGTGCACATATGTCGACAGGCAGTTGTTTGATCCGAGTCTCGATACGTGCTCGAAAAATACGGAGGATCCACCAAAGTTCCAAACGTTTTGTCTGAGTAAACGTCGGAAATGGCGATTTCTACGGGGTGTAAATAACCATTGTGTTGGAAAAAGTGAACATGGACTGCAAACCCAATTTCGTTCAAGAAACTCATGTCGAAATTGTATAAAATTTGAAAACACTAGAACGGGTAAAGGCGATAACTTTTTCTCTAGCTTTTATAGTAGTTTAAGGCAATAGAAATGCAACCATTTGAATGAATAAATAAATAAATTAAAAATATTTTAAAAAATGCAGGCACCTGACTATCTTTGGAAGTTTTTTTAAAAATAACCATCGTCAGATAAACTGTTAAAATTACGATTCAGATTAATCGATACAGTAATTATCGATTACCCATTATTAAGTTTTAAATCGATACAAAAATAATTGATATGTAATCGATTATTTTATATCTCTTATGCAACATTTAATTTTAAATCGATTGTGTAATCGATACAATTTAATCGATAATCACTTTTTGGCAATATTGTAAAAATCGGATAGGGCACCGGTGCTCATCTTATTTTGTGACCGACTGTAGATGAGAAGGAGTTTATCCAAAGATTAGAAATGAAGGTGCATACTAAATGCCAACATTCATGCTTCAGATCTGCCGACTGTTTTTCCAAGCTTTCTTTTCCTTTGTGTTAGTAAATCCTTTTATCATTTTGTCCCCTAAGAATCTGGTATCAACTTTTATGAAATCGGTATACGGATCTTTATTTCAAAAATAGAAGAAATGCTAGTAATAATTTCAAGAACGTTTTTCATGACACTGAAAGTTTTCAAAACAAGCATTGACCATTTTTTTCATATCCCATAACAAAAATAAAAAGTCTATATAAAAAAAGTGTAAGTGTAACATATTTGTGCAAACTTATACGATTAGGAGTTATAAATGTGTAACAGAAATTGCTCCTCGTTTCGATTGCTCGTTTAACAACAGTTGCATTCTCCAAACATTTTAACAGTTACATTTTTAAAGAATCTGTTTCTTTAAAAGTTTTGAGGAAGTTTCCAATTCTCTAAAAATTTGAAGAATAAATCTTACTGGCAAACCTTTGAAGAGATAAGCATAAAATAAAAAACAGATTCAAAATACCATGCAAACTACAACTTCTCACCCTTTTTAAGCAAAACTGAAAAAACTTTCTGCATTTTACTATTCAATAAGTCAAAATTTTCCAACTTATTGATAGACAACCCATCAAAAGAGAAAATATTTCTCAAATCCAATTTTTCCAACAACAACAAAAGAAAAAAAAAGCTTCGTAAAATATCTTCCAACTGTGGAATAGCACATTAAAATTGAAGCTACATAACTAGTCTCAGCTCCCTTTGTTTCATTCCCGAACTGAAAGAGTAAATGCATTGTTTTTTTGTTTTCTTTTTCCTTCTTCCTAGGATTGGTGGAATGTTTACCAAACTTTAAACTATACAAATTATGATCTGCCACATTTTTAAATAGAGTACTTGATAGCCTAGAATACATATATTGACTGTATAGGACAATGCCATACACACATGCATTCTGACAAAAACTATACGAAATAATAACTATCCCCACTTTCCTAGATCACCTCAATTTTGCAGTCTAAACATTCTTAAACTTATCTAGACAAAATGACAATTTTGTCTCTACATATTGGAGATTATCTCCTAGTGTGGCAATCCTGTTTGATGTAACTTTCTTTAAATTAAACAGAGAGAAGAATGGAAATTGAGAACTTCCCCTACATCAACCCTCTTTCCTATTGGTGGAATTCTCAAGGTAGAGCCAATAGTCCAGGCGAATTGTTACAAAAAATGTCAAAATGCAGAAAAATGCAAAAGTCTCTCCCCCATTTAATAAAAAGTATAGTAATTTAAGAAAAATTTAGATTGAAAAACTATAGATATTAACAAGATTTATACAATGAAATATGATATATCCCATTCATAAATGCTGTTTCATGATTTCCAAAAGGTATAATAATAACAATGATGATTGATTGATTGATTGTTGAATTAAAATAATAAAAATTAAACGAAAAAAAAATCTCAATAGTTAATTTTTCGAATTGTGTTCCTGAGCCTAACTGCATTAGGAAAATGAATTCAGACAATAATTGTTGACTGAAAATTAATTATTATTTGAAAGCATAGAGAGAAATAACTTTTTAAACAGCAGTTTTTTTCTTCTGTCTGTGAAATGAAAATATTGATATAAATTTCTCTTATTTTTCAAGGGAAATTCAACAACTTAATTTTTATAAAATCAAGTATTTTTGGGGGACTCCAAGTACAGCAAAATAAAATTTAAGGAGTTTTCAAGGATTATGGGAATTATGTTACATGCTAACACTCAAAGCTTGAGATACTATATTTGTAGGTTGTAGAGAGAACCCAATTACTGGATCAAGGTAACCACTAGAAAATCTTTAAATTTATAGATATTAATCCAGAAATAAAAGGAGTTATGGCATTATTTTATTCCTCAATGCAAGATAGACCAATAAAAAAAAAGAAATCATAGACGAATTTTATGTGATACAGTGCTATATATATATCCATAAAATTTTTAAAAAAATCAATAAACAAATATTACCTCATAGTATGTATTATGTTCTCTTTTCAATTGAGTAACCTTTTTCCATGGAGTTTTGGCAAAAGCAAGACAAAAAACCATATTATATTCCTGAAGTAGGGGTGGAAATATTCAATAAGGAGAAGTTTATGAGTAAGCAAGTTGGTAAAAAATTTAAAATCAATAAAATGAATAAATAAAATTTCTTCTTATAAATAAAGTGTAATTGGAAACAGGAGAGGGCCTTTAGAAATATGTAACACACTTTTTAAACAGTTTTATGTCCGAAAAAAAGAAGACACTTTTGAAATTTTAAACCTTCCAATTTATTCTACCCTGGGAGGTATAATTTATGTAGAAGCAAGAAGTTATGAGATACATCAATCCACAACACCACAGAAGAACAAAGCAGACCAAAAATTTTTTCCGTTAGGGATTTTTATACTGTGACATTCTGATAGGGATTTCTTTGATAGGTGCTGATTTAGGAAAAGGAAATACAGGTATCTTTAAAAAAAGAACTTAATGAACTCAGAAAACTTACTGATTCAAGCAGTTTTACGAAGCACGTGTAAGATTACATAATAAAGATGCAAATATGTCAAGAAATGAGAGCATTTTAGCATAAAGTTAATAAGAATAATAAGATAGATAAAAATGGGAAATTTAATAGAGTTTTAATTAGATTTCGAAAAACCATGACATATATTAGAAAATGTAATTTAAAAATATCTTTAGTTACAAAAATGTTAAAGAATTTTTTTTAAAATTAAATCTTTAGGACTTCGGTTTTTGTTTGATCAAATCGCATTGCATTCGCTTTTGTTCTCAACTATTATTTGAAGGTGCATTTTCAGTTTGGTGAGTGTTTTTTCTACCTTCTTATTTTTGCTGAATTTGATTTTATATTCTTGTGATTGTCGGGTTTACTGTGATTTTTTTATTGGATTTCAGTTTGACTTATTTTATAAAGTCTATTTTACAATATATGATATGTAAGATTTTAATTTAGTTAGTAGTCTCTATACATTCTTATATTGACGAATTTGATTTTATGGTTTCATGTTTTTTCTGGTTTGCTGTGATTTTGACTTACCATTGTTCAAAATTTGATGTCTTTTCTTTTATGATACTAATTTACCTTTAAAACCTCAATATTCTGAGATTTTCGGGTCAAGAGGGGTCAATTTTTTGACGAAAGTCAGACCCTTCACAGAAAAAATCTCTGTCTGAGGGTGACCCCTGAGAAAGTTCTCAGACCGGATTCTTTATTAATTTTGATTCCTAGGCAATAATTGTTTCAATCGTACTAAAATTTTATTCTAGTTATTCAGTTCATTTGTGTTTTAGTAGTAGTAGCATTAGCGCTCACTAAATGCAATGTATATTTATTCTAAACATTCAACAATTTTCCGTAGATAAAATTCTTACATTTCTTTGTTTCTGGATTTTAGTATTCAAAATATTTGTGGTATAAATGAATGAAACAAGAAGTTTGCAAAAGAATGAAAGTGCCGAAATGATATATTGAAGTTGTGATAGACAGAATACAAAATATCATTTTTCATAAGAATTTCTTTCAGCATGCACTGCTTTGCACAGCACAGAACAAAGAAAATTGTAAAACATATTTTCATGAATTTTCCGACAATTTCACAAGTGATAAATGTAGCTCAAAATTCTAACTAATCCAAGGATACAAATAAATTTCTTTATTTAGAAATTTGCAATACAAATACCATATAAATTTATAAATTGTTAAGAATATATTTTTGCAAATTAGATAATTAAGAAAATTGATTGCAGAGTGTATATACATTATTATATCTTAATATATTTAAAAATCGTTATGGCTAAGTTAGTATGTTCTCCTATGCAACTGGATCAAAGTATGACCTAAGATCGGAAGTATGATAGACACAAGTATTTTCTGCCTTGCTTGCACTTACTTATTCCACTTGATCTTTCATTTCCGACACCACATTGCTACATTAAAAAAGTTTTTTGTATGTATTTTATCTACCCTTCAAGTTTGGTCCATGAATTTAGGGACACTTTGTATACCCAAGAGAACTGAAGGTGTAAAACAAATGAAATAGAGTAAAGATAGGTATATAAAGAGTAATCTCATTATAGACCTATTCATTATCTCCTAACAGCAAAATGCATCATTTCTGATCACATATTTCTTTGCAAACTCTGACATTATTTCTACATTTGATTTGAAATTTTTGTTATATATTTTAAAATCAGAAACAGAACATAATGTTAAAGTTTTTGTATAAAGCTTAAAATTATACTCCCCCAATTTCATTAATTTTGAAAAATTTTTCTCAGCTCTCAGCTGCATAAAGCACTGGTAATTTTGATGTGTGGTAAAATAACGGATTTCATATCTAAACACAGACACTAAATCTCTAAATAAAAATGAAAAACAAACTAGTATTGATGTAGTATTTAAAGTGGCCTAATAAATGCATTTATTTGCAGCTAAATCAGTCATCAACTAAATAATATCAAAAAATTTATTCCATATTTTCTTTCTCCTATAGCAAATGTTCAATAAATAAATAAATAAAAAACATGCAAAGGGAGGATTTAATATACAAAAACTTTTAATTCCCAAGTTTGTGATTATAAATATATTCGTAACAAAGACGACACAATTTTTGGTTTAGCATCCTTTAAAACATTGCAAAGAAAACCGTTATCAAAGACATTTAATGTCGTCAAAATAAAAATTAGAATTAAGAAAGTTGAAAAAAAAATATATTTGCCTCTCTCGCCCGAGACAACACTATTGGAATTGGAAGAATTATTTACTAGTTGTATCTGCACAAATGGTAATCAAATTATCCAATAAAAACACCAATGGAGATTCAATTAAAAAGTAATAAGATAGCTTCAGTAAACGGATAAAAATATATAATTCTATTTGTATGCATACACACACAAACCTTCATGATATCTCAATAAGCAGAGATCACTATAGAAATGAAACATCAAATATGTGTATAAGGAAAAAACTTATGATTTCAACTTAAAGCCTTAATATTATTTGACATGGAACTATTATTTGGCTCAAAATGTGTATGCAAAAGTTTCTTTCATCAATTAAAAAAATATATACCTATAAAATATTTGCCATACAAAATTGAGGAATCAGTTTGTTTCATTCAGAAGAATTTTTTTTCTCTCTTTTACACTTGTTCCTCAGATTCTTAAAAATTAAAATGGGATTAAATCCACTGATCCAGTAAATCAAGAACTTTTTAACAGATCTATTAATTAAACCTATCTTAGAACTGCTAAGACACTTTTTAAAAATTTAAGTCTTTATAAGAGGAGGGGGCAGAGGATATATTTAACCATTGTTAGATCTTTTAAGAAATAGGGACATAAAACTTAAACATTGTCAGAATTCCACAAGATCTCTTATATTATATATTTCGATAAAATGTTACAATCTTCACACTTATAATAATACTGATAACAAATCAGGATCAGGAAAGGTAAATGGGAATAATGATAACAATTTTCAATGACAAGCTGGTAAGTAGGAAGCTGGAAAGCATGTACCATTTTTAAGACACATTAAAAGAAGTAAAACAACACTTTCCTATTTTCTCAATTTTATTTTCTAAAATTTGTTTCTGAATTGTACTCATGCTTAAAAAGAAGGAAACCATTCTCTACACGATTATTCATAAAATAAGTTGCAAAGATATAGATTTCGCAGATCTGTAGATTATAACATTTATGAGTAATATTCAAATTTCAACTTTCTTCTGACAAATATAATATTTTTTAATTATTACTGAAGGTTTTCATCAAGGCATAGTCAAGAACAAGTTTTAATGTAACAAAACCCAGCATTTTACTAATATTTGGTCTGGTTTATTATATGACGAGAAGTAATATTAAATCTAGTAACATGGTAGTGTCCTGTTAAGCAAATCATGTTAATTTTTTAGGCCAAATTAATATCACATATTTTTAAAGGATAAGCCATGTGATCTACATATACATTACTTTTCACAATTGAAAGTAGATGATTAATGCTATTGGAAGTCTGGCATGAAAGAAAGAAATTGCCATTGATGGGACGGGGGAGGGGAGTTCAATTTCAACTAATATATGTGTTTTGATCAACTGCGAATATACCAGAATAAATACTGATTATTTGTACATCTGAAACATTAGTTAACTGAATGTGGCAGTTTTGAAGAGCACCAATTCGACTAAATCTAATTTATTTTTGGTGATTATTGATAATGCTCGAGAGCCAAATGAAAGATTTACTATTAGATCTAATCGCTAATAACTAAGATTTTTAATGGTAACATAAATGTCAGAGAAAAATGAGTCATGTAAGAGACTGAACATTCAACTTGAAGCAACTGATGCACTCTCTAATATTATAGTTTTATACTCATTAATAAAAATTTTAATTCTTGAATGTTCCCTTCTCGTGTCTTATAAAATTCAGTTCTTTTCTGATTCATAAAATTTACTTTCCAAGAAAATTAAGGTTAGAATGATTATAATCAACTTCAAATTGAAAAAAATAAATAATTATAATAGTTTATGTAAGATATCCCATGAAACAATATATATATATTGGAAAACAGCACAAAATCAATTCATTGGGAATGTTGGAAAATGGCAGCAAAATAGGTTTGAAGCCATAAGCAGAAATCTTCCATTTCAAACATATTCTTCCTAAATTGATTTATTCGAACTGATTGAGGCCAAAATAAGTGTTCCACATTACAACATAATCTTTAAGTAATTGGGAATATTTCTGTAATTGAAGACTGGTTAAATAATAAATCAATAGTTTAAAAAAATGAATTGTTTATGAGCTCTCGAAAACATGATTATGCACTCAAATAAATTAGAAGCATGCTTCCCCTTTCATACAACCATTTCAAATCAAAGGAAATGAGATAAATTAATTAATATTTCAGGTCGAGGATCTTTCGCAGAATTTATGTCCTAAATTTGGTAAATCCGGTTAGAATGATCGTTGACAGACAGGTATGCAAATCTTTTTATTAACCAGTTACTTTCCAATTTTTATTATTTATTTTTCAACCAATTACTGTGAAATAATAATGAATTTTAGATATAAAATAATATAAGCTGGGGCAGTTTGAATACTGAAAGTCAATACAATATCCAAATAAAGGTGAATTCTCCATTAAAAAAAATAGCTTCATGTGATGCACAACATTTCATATATGACTTTCTCCCTTTTTAGTAGACTCGAATGATTGAAAAATCCATAATCATTTTGTCACATAATATGAATCTGTCAATTAAAAAAAAAGATACTAAGAAACATGATTTGTTTCATTTAGGATTTTCATAATATAAAATCTGGATCTAGTCATGTTGTGTCAAACATATGGCAAAAGAAAAAGAAGTATGCTCTTTTTTTAAAGAATGTTAAGAGCCAAATATTCTTTTAAAATAAAAATTGTTAATAAAGTAACTTTTGTACAAAATATATGTTAACATGTATTAAATAAATCAAAACCAGAAGAGTTTTTAAATCTACCTCAATGCACTGGAAGGAAATAGAACACCTTACAACAGAAGCTCTAATCTTTTGTTCTTTTTTTCCATATATTGGGTTGTTCGGAAAGTCATTTCGTATTTTTTTGTCAAAATGAAAAGAAATTTTCGTTTAATGAATAAATTATTTATTAAATTATAAAATTGCCATTCTGGTCTAATACCTTTTGCCATTCTGGTCTAATACCTTTTGGTAGTAACATGATTACACGCTCATAAAAGTTTTGGTCTTTGCTGTAAAAAAAAACTAATCGAGGTGGTTTTTGGCCTCCTCATTTGAAGGAAAAATTTTGCAAATCAGTTCTGGTACTGATGTACTGTTAACACATCTTCTCCACACATATTGGCTAATTTATTTCTGGCTTGAACAGCATTTTTACCTTTTATAGCAAAAAAGAAAAAAATGACGAAAATGCTGTTTATTGCTCTCCATATTTAAAAGGGCGCCATCCAAAAACTACTGCGAAGAATCAGCTGCACTTTTTCACACTCAATCCTTGCTATATCAGCTCTTAAAACATAAAATGATTTTGCGGTTTAAGTATGAAATTGGGTGCGAAAAATACAATTAAATCCTTTGTCAGGAAAAAACGAAATTACTTTCCGAACAACCTAATAGAATGGATTGCTAAATTAAAAATTTCTGAAACACATTCTTCTTTCTCTTTATGTATATTTATATAAAATCTGCCTTTTTTTATTTTACCATTAAAACTTTTTTTCTTTTTAAATTTTTATCATACAGAGCAGCAAGTAAAATTAAATGTAAATTATACATGCAAAAAGGAAATATATAGTAAAATCCAATATATTCAAATAAAAATTTTAAACCAGAACCTCTAACAAATTCCATGTTGTTTCAAGTTTTTATTTCCTAAACCAAATATGAGTGTTAACAATTTTTAGTAAAAGATAAATATTTTATACTACATATATTTCAAATTTTGTTTGAGTACACACATATTAATATCATGACTGGAATATAGTAAATGTGTAACTATTCAAACTTTTGATTACGAAAAAATAATTGCCGACAGATACAGAGATCAAATACTACATGCACTTTTTTGTGGTATGTATCGATTCCAGTTTTAAATACAAGAATGATATAATCAGTAGTATATGACTATACAGGTTGATTTTCAGATTTTTTTTCTAATTACTTATTACTGGAACTGCTTAAGAATTAACTTTGTTTTTAAACAGTTAGCTTAATAGATGAATATGCCCTTTTTACTTATTTTTTCAAACAAAACATTACAAACATATGGTCTCCCAAATATAACCAAAATAGATTATATATATATATATATACACAGTAAACATGTAGTATATGCTTGCGATATATAATCTGTAATGTAAACAGTCAGTGAATAACTTAAGAGCATGATATGGCCATATTGTAAAATCAATAAAATCGTTTTCAATTACAAATATAGCCGTCATCTGTTAGGTTTGAGCTATGTTAAAGTATAACAATTCATTAAGTTATCACTTGAAAATATATAAGTTCGGTAAACTAATCATGTTTTTAAATTTATCTTTAATTCATACAATTTTCCCAATTGTAAACAACATTTCTCATTACATTTCATGAAAGAATAATTAAAAATCAAATTTTCATAAAAAAATGCAGATAATATATTATCTAATATATAATATTTACCTACTTTTCAACGAAGAAATCGTGCACTATAAATTTAAAATTGAACTGTTGAATAACTTCGTTTTGTCTGTATAACACAACACCAAGCATTATCTTTTTCTTCTGTATAAGAACTTTATTAGCATAGTTGAGGAAATCGATGATGTACTTTTGGACTTCTGGATTTTCACATTTCTGGGGGAGGAAAAATGTATATTTGTTTTACTTGTTAAGAACAAAAGTCAGGCATGACAAATTTTTTATAAACAGAAATAAATATTAAAATTCGTTTCATTCATTAGTGTTATAATTAACTATTTCATTAATTTTTCAATTTTTAACTTAAGATGACTTAATTTTTTAAATTTTAACTTTTGATATAACAGTGTGCAATGGATTAAATACTCTATGAAAAAAAATTAATTAATGAACAACATTTATATTGATTATTTCATTGCTTTGTTACATGAATGAAAATATGCTAGTTCATAAAGAAGATGAGCTTTTATATTACAAGAAGAATGCAGGAAAACAAAAAAATTATATAAAATTCAAGAACATTTGTAATGCTTTCTGAGTGTGAGCATCAAAATTAAAGAGTATAATAATAAAAGAATGGACATCAAAATAAAGAGTATAAATATATAATTTCTATGTAATGTGTATGCTTTCTTAATAATTTCTATGTATATGCTTTCTGACATATAAAGAAAGAGGTCGTTGTTAATTACATATGCTCAAAATGCTTTTAAACAGCATAATGGCTAGTTCTAAAATAATAATTAGTATATGCCTCAATTAAAATGTTGAAAAAATAAATGGAAAAATTACGTAAAGAAAAATATTTCTTCGCCGAGACGCAGTGAATGGTACTTCCGAATAAACGTGTTTTACACAAACAAAAGATGATGGCTGACGACCTCCATAAATCCGCATAAGCCCACAGAAGGCAGCAGTTCGGGGAAATGTTCGATTTTTAAAGTCGGTATTGTCCTAGCCATTTCTCTATCGCTAGAAGCGCTTAGGTTTTGAAAGTAAACAACTGCGACTGCGATGATAAGCTTATCGGGGCTCCCGTTCTCGTAAAGAAGACTATCCCCTTAATGACATAACTGTTCGAACATTACTTTTAGGTATTCTAGCATGACTTGAGGAGATCATGAAGGAATGGTAATTTTGAAAGTAAACAACGCATAATGATGGTTTACGGAGTACCTAGCCCCGTAGGGGCTTAAACTCCAATACGACAAATTGCTGAGAGCTTGACTGTCGATGTTGGTTGTTGTCGTCTCCGCTGGTATCTGATATAAACTTACTTAATTGATATAAACTTATATTACTTGAAAGTAAACAACGCCGTCACGGCCTCTCTAAATATATGGGGACGCGTTAACCGGAGTATGGTTGGATCCTCACTAGAAGTTCAAGGGGGGGGGGAACATTCCAAGCAGAGGGGGGAGTAGCACTGGAGGATTCCGCTAGTGATGGAAAAGATGTATGGTTGCTCACGGAAAAAAGGTTTTCGCCAAAAGGTGAAAAATTATTTTCCCGCCAAGATTGAAGAGCATTTTTAAAATGATTAGTGAGAGGTGTGGACGGCTGACGTTTTTGCATAGCGGATCCATGAAGAAGGCACAGCTTATTTATGTACACTAGTGATGGGAAATCTCGTTCATTTGAAAGATTCGGTTCAAAGTCGTTCGTTCACCAACTTGACCCGTTCGTTCAAGGTCGTTCGCGAACGACCGATTAGGACTTTTTGAACGAAAGAGTTAGGCTCTTTCGTTCGCCAACGAATGATCTAGACTCCTTCGTTTGTGAACGAACTGATACATTGCTTTTCGACTCACTACGTCATCATGGGACAAACCGGAAATTTCCGGTTGTATTGAGTGTCAAAGGAAGGCAACTTCTACCTGTACTTTTCGACGCATGCGCTGTTACTTAGCCATATGTAGTTCGTTCCGAGAAGATGGTATGCACAAAACAGAGAATGGGGGAATGGTAACTAATGATTCTCTTCCCCTCTCACAGAATGAAGACACAGGCTTTGTACTTTTGATCATTTCACAGTTATTGTACTGCTTGAGATTACACAGTTATTTAATGATTTTTAATGCTTTTTTAGAAGCGTTTCTTAGGTCAGTTTTTATTTTATATTTTATTATGAAATATAAGATTGGTTATTTTGACAGTATGGAGTTTTATATTACGTTTAAATAATTCCTTAAAAATCTAAGCTCACCACTGTTTACTAAGTATAAAAGTATTTCGTTTTTCGAGATTTTACATCATTATAACATTTTTCAATAAATTTTAAAGTAACATTATAAATTAGCATTTTGTCATAATTTTAATTATTCAGCTTTTATTTTTAAATTTTATTTATTTTTATTTCCTGGAATATATCCAATAGTCTTGTCTACTTAATAAAGAGCAGGATTCACTTAGACCATTAGTTTTTGGAATATTGATATTAATATTGTTTTATACTTGCACAAATTTGATTGGATTTTTATTGTTTAAGAGCTATACTATTGCATTTATTCCTATAATAATAATAATAAACAATAAATAAACAAAAGTTTTTCTCTATATTGTCGTAATGCGCTTATGTATAGATGCAATATCTGAATTAATTTAAAAAATACTACCGAAAAATGTACTTCAAACTTTTTGAAAATTTATTTAGTTAGCGGAAAAAGTTGTACTTCAATACAATTCAAAAGACTGGGAAGTAAACTCACATATATTTAATTTTAAAAAAGATGCAAAAAGGGGTTTTGTGCAATTTAATGCAGCAAATTCTTAAATTAGCACCCTTCAACTCAAGAAATAACCACGAGCCAAAACTATTAGTTATAGTTTCAATGTCAGTCAATCATCTAGAGAATTTTGAATATTGCATACAGGGATTTGATACCGTATGCACAGGCCGGTACAGATAATCAAATAGACGTCTAAAGAAAAAAAAATTGGATTTTTTTTATTCAGGGGAAATTAAGTTTTTACTTTCATTCCATTTTTGAAAGCTGTGCATTAGGGCTTATTCAAATTAAAATCAAGAATTTTTTAGATTTAAAAACATTATTTCCAAATGTTTTTTTTTCATGCTTTCAAATTTGAACTATAAATTTGTGTGTTTTTACTGTTGTTGTTGTTGTTATCGGTCACTGACTATCACTGATACACCAAAAGCTCTGACAAACTTTGAATTTATGCTTAAAAAATTTAATTAAAATTTTTCAAAAATTAATTATTTAATTTTAATTTATTCTTAATTTAATTTTTTTTTATATCCGAGACACTGAAATCAAGTTTTTTGAAGATGAACCGTATTTAAAAGTTTTGTATGTAAATTTTTATAACATTTAATATTAAAACAAATTGTTTGTATAAAGGCTAAGTTAAAAAAACACACATAGGTTTTAGATGTTTGGATAGGAAGATAGTGATGTTGCATTATTTAATGAGCCAGACAAAGCTTATTTCGTGTCTGCATATTCAGCCCATAATCATGATGTAGTTAAAATAGTACAGTATAAGAGAAAAACCATTTTTTTCCTTTTTTATTTAAACATTTATTTTATATCTGTAGCCTATATTACAATTAATGAACGTTTTCTTTCTTGGTCAGCATCAAAAATTAAACAAGACATTTTGCACTTTACGAGAGCAGTGTAATTAATGTCTGAGTTCTATATAAAAAAAAATCTCTAATCGAGAGATTTTCTTTTCAGAAATGAAGATAAAACAACATTGAAATAAGGAGATTCATTTGAAAGAAGTAGTAGCCTAATAAGATAAGTATTAAATATTATTACCCCTTATTATTTGTCCTTAGATGCTAATTCGTTCGTCTTCTCCTTTGTGTAGTAATAGACAAGATATAATTAGTATTTTTTTAAAAATAAATAATTTATTATGATAGCAATGCTCGTCATTTAAGCAAAATTTATTTCTTATTTTTAAAGGTAAGAATAAAAGAGCATTCGAAAAAAAAAAGAAGAGTAAAATAAAATATTCGACGTAATTCATTTTATGACAATAATTGTAGCCTAAATAATTTATGAAATATTTTTAAAAAGTATTATTATTAAAACAAAAAGTAAAATTTATTATCATATCAGCAAAGTCGTAAATGATTCCTAAATCTTTTACTATTAAAACTCCCTGAAATCTCTAGTATAAAAAAATTGCATGCCGCCCCCCCCCCCTCGAAAAAAAATCTCACACTTTCTGATTCTACGAGTTGAACACTTTTACCTCCCCTGAAGCTTTCCTTTTTGCTAGACAAGTATCCAAAATTTGTAGTGATAAAAGAGCCAAACACCATGTAATCAGCTCAAGGTCAACTACCAGTCTTCCTAAGTGATAATGTCCCCCCTCCAGCTTTCACATTCTTTTGCGGACATAAGCACAAACATCTGTCTTCTTATCTCTATGCGGTTCAAGCATGAAATTAGCAAGTTCCATATTGTCGGTCGCGAACGAAAATAGCCAGGTCCACACAGTTAACCCATTTTATCCCAATTTATTTATTTTGTTCAAATTTGAGAATAATCATATTTTCTGAGGTATATTAAACCTAAATATACTAAATATAACAAAATGTAAAAAAAAAAAAATTTTTTATATAGGAAATCTGACCCGTCCTCTAAATAGGACACTGGGATAAAGGGGATAAAATTTGCACTTACATGTCTCAGTGTTATTTTCATTAGTGAAAAGCAATTTCCGACTACAAATTTTTACAATATCCGAATAATACTTCATTATTTACATAAAATTTCAATTTTCAGTTGAATATAATAC
Organism: Argiope trifasciata; assembly: GCA_026543055.1. Taxonomy (NCBI): domain Eukaryota; kingdom Metazoa; phylum Arthropoda; class Arachnida; order Araneae; family Araneidae; genus Argiope; species Argiope trifasciata. Next base: position 353,343 of record JAPMOQ010057606.1, on the reverse strand, counting down.
TAAACTTGGTGGAAAGGCCCAAAACAAGCCTGACAAAGTGTTTTATCACATTTCCCACAGTATGTTTTGGGTTTCCCTTTGCAATCCTCTCTTTGACAACGGCGCTGTTTCTCCCTCTTCAACAGAAAATGGCCAACACCATCCTTGCGGACGTCGTCTTCTGCACTAGAAGGCATAGAAAATATTCTGGGTCTACCTTTTGTTCTGTTCGTAGACTTTTTTAGGTACACCGTTGTTATAGCTCTTCGGAACTCCTTCAAGTTTAGGGCATCACTTTTGTTGACAGCTTTGTGCATTATCCATGCATTTACCACTGCCATGTCCAGTGTACGAATGAAAAGTGGCCAGTACCACTTTTTTCCACGTATCTTGACGGCATACAGTCCAGCCAACCAGTCGTGGTGATCCACCCCGCCCATATGTTTGTTGTACGAATTTATCAAATTAGGCATCTTCACGTTAATTTTATCTTTGTGTCCTTTTACTCGCCTTTTCACATCAAAGAATGGTTCTAAAGTGCTGAAATTTGTAGCAGTAGTGACAATACTATTGTCATTCCATCGCACCAGGAGAATCTCTGAGTTCTTGTCATATGCAAAATCACACGTGCCTCTTTCTTTCTTCCGCATGGACTTAGGTTCCTCTAAGGGGCATTCGCGGTTTATCCGATTTTCTCGTATGGTTCCTGTGGCTCGATAACCCTCTTCACCAAGACTTTTCAAAAGATCAATGCTCGTAAAAAAATTATCAAAGTATAAAGTGTAACCTGAAGGATTCCCAATGTTCTCTATTAGTTTCATCACAACACGGGTACCAAGAGGAGTATCTTTTCTTGCATGAAATTCCTTACCGCAGTACAGGGAAAAGTTGTAACAATATCCTTCGCTTCCACAGAGAGCCCATAGTTTATATCCAAAGCGTATCGGCTTACCTCGGATAAACTGTTTCAGACTATTTCTACCGTAGTACATGATAATCATTTCATCAATGCTTAGATTTGCTGAGAAGTGTCCGAACTTCATAAAATTATTATTGAGCATGGCAAACAAAGGTTTTACCTTGAACGATCGGTCCTCGGGATGCTGACTTACGGTACTATTATCCACAAAGTGTAAATAAGATTTCAACTTTTGGAAACGGTTTCGTGACATTGCATTTTTCACCAGGGTAATTCCAAGGTCTTCAGCATCTGACCAGTAGTCACGTTCACAGGTATTTGAATGATAACCAGTTAGAAGCAAAATTCCTAAAAAAACACGTATTTCGTCAGCACTGGTCAAGAAATCATGTTCGTTTTTTGCATCTGTTGCATATCGCACAGTTTCTTTTACTATGTGATCGTAAACTTCGTTAGAATAAAACTGCTCAAAAAGTTCCACTGGAGATTTTTCTTTCAATGTAGTTTCCATGTGCTTGAGCAAGTCATTTGCAGTTGAATCAACCTGTGTTTTCCATTTTGAATATTGTGGTGATTTCGTCTTTATCCAAGATGACTGATACTTTTCAGCTTTTCGTCTGTGCTTTGTTGTCGAAACACCAGCGTTTGTGGACGCTTCAGTCTCAATACTATCTCCAACTCTGACTTCCAGAGTCCCAGGAACGTCATTTACAACAATCTCACCAGTATTTACTTCCGTGTCGTCCCCTTCATCTTCGTCAGTTAGTTCACTGGCATCTGGTGGTAACACAGCAATTTCAACATCGCTCTCATCTGAATCTAAACTATTTAATAGTTCCAGTGCTTCCTCTAACTTCAAAAACCTTTGCACAGACATCACTCTTTAGGGGCAGAAACGTAGGGAGGATTTTTTTTTCTAAACTTCTAGTTACAAATTTAGAAATATCTCATCATTTATATGCTTATCGTCCCACTGTCCTTTTTGGAGGACAGTTAAAAACTAACGCGCTACAACTTACCTAATAACAATAAAGCTTTAACCAACCAGCAGGATTATAAACGAAGACTGCTCTCACATAAAAACTGACCAGCCAAGTGTTTAAAACAAACTGAAAGGGAATTCTGCAATCGCAAAGAACAGATACATATGACGCTCATTAATGTCAGGAAAAAACAAAGTTAACAGATGAAGGCGACGGACGGGCGAGACAGAACTCATGCTAACAGAAGCTTAGACATAACTTTACATGTTCCAGCTGATAAAATATTCGCAACAAACAACTACTAATTTCTACATGCTATTTTTCAGCTGTCCTCCGGATAGGACAGTGGGATAAAATGGGTTAATGAACTGGAATAGCCGGGTCCACGCAGTCGGTCGCGAACGAGAATAGCCAGGTCCGCACAGTAATTGAACTGGAATAGGCGGGTCCGCACAGTAATTGAACTGGAATAGCCGGGTCCGCACAGTAATTGATCTGGAATAGCCGGGTCCACACAGTCGTTCGCGAACGGTAATAGCCAGGTCCACACAGCTAAAAACGGGAATAGCCGGGTCCACACAGCCATTTTCGAACGAACGACTTATTCAGAAGATAGCGATCCGATTCGGTTCGTTCACTTAGATGACCCGTTCGTTCGCGAACGACCCACCTCTAATGCACACGATCTTTCTTAATAAAAGAATAATTACCGTAATATAATTTATTTAGCTTTGCTGATAATTTTGTTTTATGAATCTAATTTTTGGTTAAAAATGAGTGTGGCTGAGAACAGCAAGGATTGCAATAGCTAAATTTTCTACTGCCTCATTGAATTTATAAAAAATTAAACGAAACTAAAATGTTATCACAGGATAAAATTTTATAGTCTATTGGTTTGTTAAATGAAATTTAATATTTACTCTGAGCAATGCAATGAACTTACAAGTTTCATTTAAATTCTAAATGGAAGTAAGAAATTGGGCTTTATTTGGTACTATTTTAATTTTATTTCTTGCAATTTGACTGTATTCAATGGAAATATTTTAATGTACAGAGCTAAATGTGTTTTTTTAATTAGCTGATAGTTTTAAAATATGGTTAAATATATTCCATTTTTAAATAATCTAATTAAAAAATTACTGTGATAAAACATTTAAAACATTTTTTTTTATATTTGCAAGCATGCTTTGATTTTGTTATTTGCTAGCATTTGTATTTTTGTGGTTTAAAAATTGCCATAATAGAATCTATAGCCACTTTCTTATAGTTGGGTCTATTCTTTTTTATTTATTTGCGTTGTTAAAAAAATAAGTTATAAAACCAGAATTACTCAAAATTGTTCTTTTATTAATGGTGATAATGTGCATGATAAATACTTAAAATTTGTTTTAAAATTGAATAATTCATATTTGTAAAAATAAGTGATGTAAAGAAATAGAAAGAATGGTAATCAAAATATCTTCAAATGAAACAATAAAATATTCACTATTTTCTTTATAATAAAAACTTTATTTTTATTTTGTCAAAACGAGATTTATATTGAATTAAAAATTAATATATGCATTAGCTGATTAATACTACAATATTTTAAAAAGTATTTTTCTATACATGTACTTTTTATTCCAAAATTTTTTGTCATTAACTTATCTGTGCATACCAGAATATAATTTCTCTTTTGATGCACAAAATAAAAATTTTGATAGAAGCCATACTAAATTTGAGAAGGTAATATAAGAGATTGTTTCAAATTATATAACTGATGTAATAACATTTTAAAGGAAAACTTATACTAAAAAGTTCTAATGTCTTGGATATGTTAACTATTTGTTCTTTGTATGTATAAATTTGCTCAAAATGTTCTACTTTTTTAATAATGCACAGAAATAAAAAAAAAATCACTTTTCAATTTAAAAAAAGAAAAATTATAATTGAATTCAATATGATAATCTTAGTCTATTCTAAATTAATACAATATAAGTTTCAGTTCTATTGTAAAAAAAAAAAATTGTTAATTTTTACATAATCTTTACGACATATTTTATTCAACATTTACATTTTCTCATGAAATTTTTCTTTTTCTCAGTTTATTGAAGCTTAATATCTTATTTTGATTTGCCGTAGTAATTCATGAAATAAAAGTGATTTGCTTTACAAGTATTCATTATTGCATTATGATAATGTATATTAATAAATTAAACTTTTAATGAAATGTAAAACAGCTCCATCTTAAAAAGTGCTATACTAATATTGTTTTAACTGATGCAAATGATGAATATTTTTGGGGTATTGTGTTTAAAAAAAATTATAGATGATGATGAAAATCCTTAAAACCCATAAGACTTACATAGTACTACTTATTATAAATACCTACTTTATCTTTTAAAATTAAGGTTTTGATTGAATTATTAAAAAAAAAGACAATATCTAAGAGGATATAGAATAAAATCTTGTAGAAAATTAGAATGGAAGAATTTTTATTGTTTTAAAATAATTGTAATTACAGTAGAATAAGGAATTTTAGAACTGTTAAGTTGAAAATGTCATTTAGAATCAATAATAAATGAATAAGAGTTCTTGAATCAGATGATCTGCAAATTCATTTTTTCAATAGACAATTTAATAACTTAGAAAGCATCTTTTTAAAACAACTTCCAATGTTTCTATCACAAAAATGGGAAAAAATACTAATTTCCAAAAATAATTTAGTAGTGATCCAATTCACCTTCAGTAAAAATTTTAAAGCTAGTGGTACAAATATATTGAAACTGCTTAATAGTTCTTAATTAATAAATAGTTGAACTTAAATTAACCAATTGGGGCAATAAAAGAAAATAAACAGCAATTAACTGAAGACATTTTATTTATTGCTGTAAAAAAGATGGATAGGGAATGAAAAATATAAGGATAACAAAATATGTTTTGACCACTATTTTGCTGAAGGAGTTTGCATGAAACCAGTGTTTTAAAAAGGAGTTTTGTACATTTTAAATACAACTGAAAGAACTTCCTGTGCCATTGTATTCACAAAAGAAGAAGAAAAAGAATCTAAGCATATGAAAAAGTAGTTGAACTTGAATATGTATCATATAACTGGAAATTTCTAATGACATAAAGAGAAATTAAAATGAAAAAATAAATAAACTGAGCAAAGAGAACACCCAAACATTTACACGGGGAATATATTATATAACATATTTCACAATATATATCAAAGCCAATCTATGAAATTCTTCTCAAAATTCAAATTCTACATTTGAAACATGATTATTTTACTGCTTAAACCACAACCTAAAAATGTGAAAAAAGGTTTTAAAAAATGTAAATAATATCTTTTTTGTTTCCAATGTCATTTTAAGTAAGAAAAGAAAAATATTATATTTAATTCAGTTAAAATCACTTTTTAATAAATCGTCTACCTCATTATTGTTCATTGGAATTAAAAAGAGCTGACATTTAAATTGGATACTTAAAATGTATATATTATTGTTTGTTTTAATATTTTTAAAAAATTAATATATATATATATATATATACATGTATATAATATTTTTTTATCATTATACTTTTATTGTCTCTTTGTAACCGCGTATTAGATCATATAGTTTTTTTTTATATGAATACAATTAGTTGAAATGTAAATACGCATACTGGATATTTACCCTTAAAATTAAATGCCATCACTAATCAATTCACACTTAAACTTCTTTACAGCTTTTTTTTAGAAAATTTCACTCGTGAAGAAAAATAATTCTCATAAAGAAATGTTATCCCCGTTTTTAAAAGATATTTCAGCTACTACTGCAATCATAATGTTTCCTTTTTTTTTTTTTTTTCCTTTCAAAAATTATTATCTTTTTTTATTAATGCTATCATACTTTTTTTTTGTTGTAATTATTATGTTACATGAAAATAAACGTATAATGTTGAGTAACAGAAAAAACAATTTTAAATTAATGACAAAAGAATAAATTCTTCTTTACCTTAGTTCAATTTTGATACAGATTGGTGTTAAGAATTAAACAAATTTTACTACATTAATTAAAATATTGTAGAAATATAATCAAAACTATTTTTTAAATTCATTAATATTAAAAAGACAATAGTATGATAAAGAAGTTAATATGAATAAAATGATTTTGTTATTAAGTTTGGAAAACGGTGTTAGAATCATTATTGTATAGTAATATATTTTGGGAATTATAAAAGGTAAACGTCAATGTTTTGTTTAGCAAAAATTGTAATTTGAAATTTTCATGTATTGCATCAAAGCACACGCTTTCAACCTTTAAAGTATGTAACATTTTCAATTTCTAGAGTCAACTGTCTGACTTATTACTCATGTTAAAGTATAAATAAATACATGATCAACTATATAATTCTTCTGTAGGATTGAAATTATGATTGCATATATGTATGTTGACATTATGTTATTCTTTTGATTTGATATCCATTACAAAAGATTTTTTAAAAAAAGCTATTTGGAATGCACCATCTAGCAAAATTTTTATTCTTTGGAATGCATCATTTTGTAAAATTATTTATCTACTATTCTATTTAAAGGTGAAGGGTTTTTTTATATCAAATAATTCTAATAAACAATATTTTGATATTTTTCCTTTTCTTCTTTAGAATTTTAATCATCAAAATATAATCTCTTAGATTTAGTTTCGCAAAGAAAGCTTATTTGCAGAAAAGTATTTCTTAAATAGGGAAATAATAGGTGCTTTTATGAGCATCAAGATAGAAAAACAAATATGTATGACAGTTCTGTAATTGATTCCTCCACTTCCATCTACTTATGCCTGTTGCTTTTGAAAAGCAACCCCTATTTGCCTACGGCAGCAAAAGCAACAGGTGGTCTATGGCAAACACTCTTAACTTTCAGCATATATGCTAGAATTGTAGGATTGATGCAAATTAATTACCTTTTAGAAGAAAATTTGGTAAACAGAATAGCTGTATGGAATCTATATTTTTCATTCGTATGCGAGAGTGATTGATGTATAATGATTCTCTTTTATGAGATAATCGACATTTTTCCCATACCAAACTTGATTATTACATTTTAACCCATGCCTGGAGAGTGGAAATTTCAGTGAACTCCTGGTCTCATTTCATTCAAAAAAGAAAGAGTTGCCTTCGTTTTATAAAGGCAAATGAATAAATTTTTATAGAATTTTTTTTAATATCAAATTTAAAAACAGATTAAACAGACAGTTTATTTACACAAATAATATACAAATTATTTAGCATTCACATTTTTTAGCGAATATATATTTTAAACAGATGTTTTTGAAGCATGTTTCTTAAAAGTAAAATTGATTAAACTGAATCTATTTTCCTCATATAGCATATTAAAAATGATTGATAAAGAATATTAGAATAATTTCTTCAATGCAAATTATTTTTTTTTCTTGTATATATGACTTATATCTTTCAGAATCATTTATGCTATATAGAGATTTAAAACTCTCATTGAATATTTCAATACTTTATTTCTTATCTACTATTCTTTTATCGATTTATCTTGATCAGTTTTTGAATTCACGCTGAATGTTAATTTAGTTAATATTTTGATTGCAAAAATGAAACTTTTTTATACAACTAACAACTATGTTGAATAAGTTTTATTTCAACAAATAGTACCGACTGCACATGCCCACACACATAGATAGATTGGCATAGATGTAGAGAAATGTATAGAGAGATTAATTTAAATAATAAATGTAAATTTTGATCAATGGTTTAAAAGTTCACATTCTTAAACTCTAAATCATGTTTGTTAAATGCTCAAGCTTTGAAGTCGATAGTTTGTCCTGTAACTCATGTTGAGGTATAGATAAACACATTAATAATTTCATTATTCTTCAGTAAGACTGAAATTATGAACGAGTATAAGCATCTTTCTCTAACATTATTCTTTAACAATTAAGTTAAATTTAGTTAAAATTAAACAATTAAGTTTCATATTGATGTTCATAATTTTCAAAACATGCAATATTCTACATAATGTAAATTTGGTATAAAGGTGAAAATTTATGATATTTTTAATTATTATTTTTTTTTGAAATTCATAAAAAAATGATAAATTACATAAACTAATTTTCTTAACAAGTAAAGTTATAAAATTAATGCTACACAATTTTTTAAATCCATTTTATTCTTGCAGACATGTTATGATCATTGCTGTTAGGAAATGCATGTAATAAAACATTTTCAATTTCATATTTTAAAATTTTCATCTAATAAAAACATTTTGCTAATATTTTTATGAAGATATTTTTTTTCAATATAGCCAGCTGAAAAAATACATTACAGAATCAAAGCTTGCTGAAATTGCTCTTTGAGTAATATATAGAGAATATATTATGCTCTATCTTATTTTAAAATTTTAACTGAATCACTCATATTTGTGTTAAAATGTTTTTATGCAAATAATAAATGTTTTCATCATATATGTTTAACTTTGTTTTAATAAAATTTTAACGCTTAATAAAATAAAATGTATTCTCTTCTAAGTATGTATAATGATTCTTTTAAGAATGTATAATGATTAAAAATAAATTCTCTGACTAATTTATATCATCGATATCATATTTTTATAATTATGAGTATAATATATGTTATAACATTTGAAAAATGTATAATTGAATTACATTGTAAATGAAGTTTGCAATTTGTAAACAAGAGACGTTTATTACTTTTTGGTACTTTAACGAGGTTTTATTAACTATGTTCATAATTTTTTTCAAAAAACTGAAAGATTTATAATTATGTACAAAAGTAAAAGCTTAAAGATAATGTAAAATGTTATTTTTTAATTTTTTAAAAGATTGTTTTCTATTTAATATATCAATCACATGCTATTATAAATTAGTAGAATGGAATTTTCTATTAATATTCTAAGCAAATTAATTATTTATTTTTGTATAAAAGTCATATTTTACTGAAAGAAAAGTCTTCTCAAGAAATTTTCTTTGTCTCAATATATAGTCTATACCTTATTTTTATCAGTTATTTGTGTTCCAAGCATAATAATTATTATAACAAATTGTATAAAATAATAAATAAATAAATTGTAAAGGACTATTTGGTGCTGAATTTTTATCTTAAATTGAAACATAAAATTCATATATGTGGTATATTGTATTTTAAAATTAATGTTTTGACCAAATTATAAAAGATAAAAAACTAGATAATTTCAATCAGGATGTAGAATAAAAGAACTCTTAGAACATAAATAGGACAGAAGGATAGTTAACTTTTATCAATTTAATGTAAATTTGTTGCGATCAGAATAAACAATAAATTTTAACATTATGTTAGAAAAAATGATTTTTATTTTAGAGCCAATTATGACACTTATATTCCTTGTATTAAATGATTTACTCATTCCTCCATTCAATAAACAGTTAAATAATTTAAAGAATATCTCCAAAACAGCTACTTACAAAAAACTGAAGAAAAGCTAATTATCTAAGAATTTAAGAGGAAAAGTTAAATAATGACTCAATTTGCCTTATAGGAGAAACTTTAAATTTAATCATACAAGAAATCATTTGACATATTTGATGGTTTAACTTTCATTTACAAAGACAGCAGTAAATGAAGTTAAATGGTATTTAACTGAAAACAGGTCTAATCCATTAAAGGGAAAAGAGGGACTTTGGGTAAGAAAAACATGGTTGGAAGATTTCGAAATTATTTTTCAGTCTATTATTATAATAATAATGTTTTTTTAAATCTGTATTACAGCTGAGAAAGCTACATTTCAAATACAACTGAAGGAGCTTTCAGAGTTTTTATTTGGATTCATGGTAAATACTTTTTACATTGATTTAATTTCAGTGAAGCCATGCATTCTTTACCATAACATACCTCTCTTCTTATATATATAACAATAACATATTAAGATCAAAGCAGATGTTTTATAAAAATATAATTAAATGAAAAACAAATACCCATGCATGACATTTACTCTAAAAGTTAGATACTCAAATACTTCATATCACAAACCAATTCATAATAAAACTTCAACATAACATGAAAAATAAACTTTATTCATGAAGAAAGAAAGTTCTTTACAAAGAGAAGAAAATTCCAACATTTCCAATTATTATTTTTGAATAAATTAATAAATAGTAAAGTGACATTCAAACAAAATCTTCTCTATGAATCTCGGGTAAGACAATGCTGCTTTATTTAATCTCTTGTATTAAACAAATACTTCAAAATATTTCCAAGATTACATTGACAGTAGTATTACGAAAAGGTAAGAAATTATTATCTTCATTTGTAATTTCTCTTAGTAATATTGCAAACATTCCATATTTATTTTCCACATTTGAAATAAAATAAATAAATCATGAATAATTTTTTTTTGTCGTGTCCATGAGAGTTGAAACTAAATATGTCCATGAATTTTGAAAATTTCTTCTGCAACTTGCTTGACGTTGTCTCCATACAGATCTGTCATAGTTGGCAGTACACCAATCTTTCTCAGGCTGGCGCTCATAACCGGACACTCGTAGTTGTGAGTAGGCGTAAGCTGTATATCAGGACAATGATCACAGCTTCTATACATCTTCATGCCCACTCCATCGATCTTCATACCCCTATGGTGTCCGGTTCTCAGTCTAGTTATGGTTTTAATAGTAGATCTGTTTGCAGTTATTTCAGAGAGAAGATGTTTGGCCCGAATGGATTTTTCTCTAAGTTTATATCTGGCCACTGCATTCGCATCCTGAAGAGAAACACCAGAGCAGCTAGTGTTGAGGTCTCTGCCCTCCTTGGCCAATCTATCCGCAGTTTCATTATCTTCTATAATCATGAATAATAGAAATGAAAATAATAAAGTAGATTTGAATCTTCATTCAAAATATTATAGGAAGCCATGCTTGCAATTTTAATTGTTTGGTTTTATATTTTTTAAAAATTAAAATAATAATATGCACATAAAACTGTATTTAATATCACTGCAATATACTCAAATAGAAGTATAGTTTACAAAACCAATAAAAAATATTTTTGAAAAATGTGCTTAAAAATATTTTTAAAAATATTAAGATCAAATGAGAAAAATATTGAATGGAATTTTAAAAAGTTAACAGAAAAACTAATTTCTTATGTTTTAAAATGGTTCGAATTTGTTTTTGGTTAGTAATATGATTCAAAATTATTAAAGAAAATGCTTGAATTTTGTTAATTTTTTAAAATTTAATTTAATTTTTGAGACAGCAATTCTTAATATTACTATCCAAGAAATTGCTAACTGTCAGCCAAATATGGAATTTCTCAAGTCCAACAACCTACCTTGAAAGACGCATTAAAATCTTTTTTAATAGGAAAACATTTCCGAATGTTATTGCAGAAAAACATCAAACTTTTCCCGTTGTTTTTAAATAATAAAAATTAGAAATTGCTCTACTACACTTTGCACTCTCTCAACCTCCAAAGCATATTTATTTTCATCAGCAGACAGACATATTTGATACATATTTGACATATTATATACATATTTGATACACAAATTTTGTATCAAAATATTTCCTATTATTTCCAACGGTTGGAGACATATTCTTTCAAATGAAAAATAATTATACAATAATAAAATAAATAAAAACATAAATGCTTTAATAAGTTATTTAATAAATAATAATTTTAAATAAACGACTTAAAAATTTCTCGATAAATAAATACATTTTTATAATAATAAAAAGTTTCTTTCATTAAATTCAATTTCAAATAAAAAAATTATCAGATAAATTTCTGGTTAGTGTAAAAGCAATGAATAAAATTTCAGAAAGAGTAAAATAAACAAAACAGTTTCATGATTCAAAGTTATAGCAGAATAAAATGAACAAAATCAGTAAATTAATGCTAAACAACAACAAAAAAAAGATTGGAATATTTTGCCAGAAACATGCTTATTTGCCAAATCTTATAACCCCTCTTACAGATTGAGATAGTTTCTGTTAGCGCCTATAGATTACTGCAGACTGCTAGCGCCGTCTAGAGGCACTAAAAGGAACTTGGCTAAATCCTCAATATACACTCCGGCTAACGCTACCCAAATATATGCAGAATTCTTTGTGTTGCCATTTCCCGAATTGGGCCAAGCAAAATCATACACTTTCTCGATATGCTGGCAATAGCAGCACGTTTAATTTTTGATCACTATTTTATTTCCATTGTTTTACATTTTCTATCAAGTTATGATTATTTCCAGAGGAAGTAAATTTCTTTAAATTCAAGATATGAATTAGATAAGACTTTTCATACCTTTATAAATCCATTGATATTGAAGTTGACCAGAATTATCTAGGAAGGTGGGGGGGGGAATGAGGAAATCATGTTTTTAGAAAAAGAGTGCTTAGTTAATGTTTATTTCGACCTCATTCGTTTAAATTAAAAGAAAAATATCATATTTAAATAGTGCATTGATATCACTATGATAACCTAGTCGATTAATTAACTCTCTTGGAATTAGAGATGCATAATCCACGATTTTTTTAATAACAAATATTTTTTGCTATTGTTATTTTTAAATATTTGTTCCAAATAACTGTTATTTTAATCAACTTTTAATAAAAAATTACTAATTAGAATTAATAATATTTTTTAATTATCATAAATATTTCATTTATTAATTTAAGTAATGTGGGGTTGACAATTTACCTATTTGAGCTAAAGTTTTAAGCTTGATTTTTTTTCTCACAACCATCTAATTAATTCATTAATTGGATTAAAGTATTTTCTGAAAAAAATTTAAATTAAAAAGTATCATCTCTTTAAAATTTTTACTTTAGTTCTATATTCTGCAAACAGATGACGCCTGCAAAATGAATGCTAATAGAAGGTCATTTCACGTTCAATTAAAAATGATCTTTATCTGTTACTCATATTGTCAAGCAAGAAATCACAGATACCAGAAAATAAGCAATTACTTCACACTTACAAACACTTCCTGTGAATAGCACCAATTACTGTGATATGCGGTTTCGAATGATTCTGTAATCTATGAATAACTGGTCCATTCACAGATCCCTTTTACAATTCAATTAAGGGAAGAATGGCTGGCCTAGGGTTGAAAATCTGGTTTGATGTTTATTGTCCTCCTGCGGGGGACACCCTTCCTTTTCCTCCTATTCTTTCGGAGGCGATTTCTGACGGCAGATGTTCTCCATGTGATCTTTGACATTGATAGTTGTTTGATGAATTAATTCTTTGGGAACTCGGAAGGAGTGTACTTTTGCTAGGGGTAGAAGCAGTTAAATATCATATTTTATTGTTATGTTTTATTACGATTGACATCAAGAGCCTTTTAACCCTTTTTATGCATAAGATATATTGGTAAAAAAAACCGTTCTATCTTTTTGTAACAAATATTTGAAGAAAACTTTCTAATTAACATTTATTGATAATGATAAAATCGCATCGTTGTGGGTTGGTAATTTCTTAAATGATATTCCTTTTCTGTTATTGAATGCAACTGTATTAAATTATTAACTGATTTATCATTTTGGTCAGAGTAGCTTTCAATTTTTAGTAATCTGTATGGAAAAAACAAATATAAATAATATCGTATTTAACTCATCGGATTCATTAAGGAATTATTAATAATCTACAAAAACCAATCGTGGGCGTTATTTATTTTATATTTTGAATTTGTGTGAACTATATTTTTGTGCTACGAGAATTATATAAGTGCGCCTTATAGACTTAACTTGACTTTTGCCCTCTTAATGAATAAACAAAACATAGTATCATTTTTGCAAATTTTTTATTTTTAAAATTTATATTTGAAATATTAAGCAACAGTAAGCTTATTCTGTTCGGAAATGATATAAATGGAAGGAGTTTCATGCTAGAATCTGCTGGATTACCCTGTTAGAGAGAAAAATACACAAAAAGAGGAGATTATTTTTACAAATTACGATCTTTAAAACTTTTATAGTTTTTTGAAGAGAATTTTAAAATTATATACAGTGAAACCTCGTTACTACAATATTTTAGGGACCAAATAAATATATTGTTGTAGAGAGGCATATTGTTATATCGAGGGCCCACATATTTTGTGCATTTAATAAGAGTTTATTATTATTATTATTATTAGTTTAAGGTGCATAACATACTACTTTTAAGTCTATATTTAGAAGAAATTAATTTGTAAAATACTAATAATAGTGGTTTAAATACTAAAAAAATAAATAAATAAGATAAATTCAGAAAATAAGCACAGAAATATTCCTGAAAACACTTTTTATTGAAAATAATCCAATATTTTTGTTTGTTTATTCATTTTTTTAACTGTTAAGTTCACCAATACCAATTTTCGAACTTGTTCGAATAAGTTGTCGATTCTGAAACTTGCTTGACCGGTTTTTGAGAGTAGAAACGAAAAAGTGCTGGCGACATTCCACCGTGTGATAAGGCCTTTAGGGAACAATATCGCTTGAAAGAAAGAAAAGTTTAAACCAAATGTTTCGCGTGGAACTCAAAATCGTTAAAGACTATAAAACAACCTTTGAACTCACTTTTCAGAACGTCACTTAACAACACCCCGCCTCCATCTCCCCCTGTTCCTCTAACAAAGGGCACTTGTTCTGTGACAAGGTGACCAGACAGGTCTAGATGTCCTTAAACCTTATCAGAATTCCAAAACTTACTGGGAAATGAGACTAGGCATACATTTACACTTCACCCTCCCCCTCACCCGCTCCAATTCCCAAAAGGGTGGTCTTCATCTGTTTTGAAATCTGAACAATAGCTATTTATTCAGGGATAAGTTGAATATCCACAATGAGTCTTAATAGACGGAAAAAATAACAAAAGAAAAGGGAAAAAAAGCATTTGAAAATCAAAATATTGTTATAAAGGGAGAAAATAATGCTGAAATTTAGATTGAAAAAATCGTTTTACAGAAGTATATTGTTCTAGAGAATATCGCAATATTGAGGGGAGATTAACATTAGTTTATATGCAAAATCACCGGGCCCACAGAACATTATTGTTGTAGAGGGAGTTATTGTTGTATCGGGTATCGTTGTAGCGAGAGTTTACTGTATTTCATTTAAAATATGAGATCATTTCCGCTATTTTATATAATTATTATTTATTTTAACGAAATAATACATTAATTTTAGTGTTAAGTTGTTCTAACTCCAATTAGTATATAGTTTTGGGAATCACAAATATCGCGTTTTGCTGTATCTTTCTTATACACAATTTGTAAAAAAATTATATGAAACATAGTTAAGAAATATGCTAGATTTTAAAAAATAATTGTATTGCACTTATTTTAAAATTTAAAATTGGCAATTTGAAGATACTTTTATTTTGCTAATTACTATTTGGCAATTAATGAGATGTTATGATTTCGTGGCGTCAATGAAGGGGATGGGGCATTCTCTGAAGACACAAGAGAAGAATGTTTTGTGTTCCTGGTAATTCCTTTCCTTTCCCAGAAGGATCAGGGATTCAAATGATACCCATTCTTATCTCGGTGTCGGCTAAGGTCACACGAGTCAATACAGGGAGTTATTCCCTGCAGTTTGAGTTTGAAGGAAATCCCGACTCTTTTTATTTATTTATTTTTTTCCACTTGTAACATATTTGCCTTTCGTAGATCTTACATGAGTATTGTACAAAAAAAAGAAAGGAAGTATACTGATTCCTTTGATGTCTTTTTGGTACATTCACCTAAGAATGATTGATCATATATTAATTTTTAAGCATTATGATTTATATGTACATATATATACCTTTCAATACATTTTTTTAGTATTTCAAATTGAAAATATCCATACTGCGGAAACTTGAGATTCATTTTACTTACATTTGTAGTTACAGTTTTCGATAATTCTCTCTCATTTCTGCGGTTTTTAATAGCGAAGTATTGTCTAATGTTTTTCATGAGGTTTCATGGTACATTAACCAGAGAATCATCAATTTTATATTAATAAAAAGAAAATTTCTTTTTTTTAAGTTGATTATTTTCCACGTATTATACGACACAAATATCTTGTGATCTTTGCTTAATATATCCCGCTGGTGTGGTGTGGAGAGGGGGGTGCCACTTTAGGTGTCGTCCTCGTCATCTGACCGTGGTCCAAAATTACGAGGTCCGTCCCAAAATAGCCCCCGTGTTTCTTTAAACGGGACGTTAATATAACTAAACTAAACTAAACTTGCTTAATATATTTTGAACAAAATGATATCATGCAAACTCTTCTCACACAAAAACACATGCTTTCATGGATGTGATTCCACAGATCGTTTAAAGAGAAGCCATTTATTTCTTCTATACAATTAAGAATCATTCGAATAATGGACTATTCTAAGGATAACTAATTTTATAATTTTTTATAATCTTTATATATATAAATATGTTTAAATCTAATTTTTAAGAATGGATAACATAATATGTTTATGCATTGCTCTGAAATGCGATTAAAATTGAATTACAGTTCTATTACTAAAACCGTAGCAGATTTCCTATAAGGCAAGCAAGGCAAATGCCCTAGAGTCTCTAGGATGAGAAAAGGCCCCAAACAGGTCAAATTAAAGAATTTCATTTTTCTAGCATAATAAGTTACTAAAACATGCAAATTCTAAAAATTACAAAATACTAGCATAAGTAACACTTTATCATGTGTATCAATCATAGTTAGTTTCTTATACTTTTCATTATGCTCACTTATTTAATAGGATATTTGTTGACACCTAAAATTTGTCTCAATACTATTGTGCGGAGATGTGAAAGCCGGAAAATCTAGAGTTATAATAAATCAATAAAAAGAAATATATTTCTATTTAGTTAATGAAATATAAAAGATTAACCTAAACAAAATAAGTATGAAATTTAATTGACCAATTTATTAGAAAAAGTGGTCTCATTCTGTATATTGCCTATGACTGCGAAATACCTAAATCCGCTATTGATAAAAAACCGAATTGGATTTGCTGCCCGGTGGAATTCTGGTAGAATGATAGAGTTAGCACTAATAGTAACGAGTTTCTTTCATATTTTAAAGCAAATTATTTCGGGCAGTGGGTGACTATGTTGCAGGTACCATTTATTCTTTTGTCCACTTGATAATTTTGACTAAAAATTTGCATTTCTTGCTGAAAACTTGGCAATAAATATTCATTTTCGCTTTCTTGTGTCTGCGTATTTCCATACTTAATATGTAGACATTTGCTTTAAGTAATCTTTCTAGTGTGATTTAAAGTGTTTGAAAATACTTGAGGAAGCCTTCAATTGGAAAATCTAGAACAGGGGTAGGCAACGCGGCGCCCCCGATCGATTTTTAATGCACCCTCGCTGGATTAATGTAAATGTATGATAGCCAGAGCGATTTGCTTACTCTTGTCAAACGGCGATATACAGCAAGTAGTCAGTTGAGTTTAAGATTGTGCATAGATTAGCAGTTTGCTAACCTTGAGCGTATCTAATAACACGCACGCATTTTTTATTAGGGTGTGATGATATTTGGAATAGACCACGCGTAGACCGTGCATTTAAAACTACCAAGTAATCCGAAGTAATTCTTTTCTTTCAAAACCCTTCATGGATAAATGTAAAAGAAAAAGAGCATATTATTTTAACGATGAATAGGAACATCTATATTGTTTCGTTGATTACAAAGGAAGTGTATTTGTTTGTTTGTAATAATAGTGTTGCGATTCCCAAGAAAAGTAATATTGAACGACATTTTAAGACCGTTCATACCAATTTTGATAGTGACTATCTAATGAACTCTGAAATTAGAAGAAAAAAATTATATCTTTAAAATCTTCAATAACTAACCAGCAAAGGTTTTTTTACTAAACCACTGTAACAACATAAAGCAGCAACGATCGCGTCATATAATATATCGCATTTGCTAGCTAAGAATAAAAAAATATTTACAGAGGAAAAATTAGTGAAAGAAGCCATGTTAGAATCTTCTGATTCACTTTTTGAAGAATTTAAAGATAAATAGGAAATAGTTTCAGCTATAAACACGTTGCAATTATCAGCACGAACTGTTACTCGAAGAATTGAAGTAATTGTGGAGAATTTGGAGGCAGAATTAGCAAATGATATGGAAAATTGTGTTTTCTTTTCGCTACAAATGGATTAATCGACAGACGTGACAAATACAGTGAGTAAAAAAAGTTTCCGTACGGTCACTAAATTTAAGAATAAATGAGCATAATTTGTAAAGTATTGCATTTTTTCTTTAAATACTGTCTATATGTGTTTAGTATAAGTCTATAGAAAGAGATTTTTGTAAATTTTCATTTTTAAAAAACGAGAAAAGCATATTATTTGCAATATCTAAGGTAAATTGAAAATTGCAGTACAAAAAAAGTTTCCGTACGCTTTATGCAAATTCTTTCTGATGTGTTTAAAACAGGCCCGCAGTAAATCTTTGACGTCAGAAAGTTAATCACTGATAAGAAAACAACATTTTGACAGTTGTTGAGTTTAAATTTGTTCTTGATCGTCTCAAAATGGAAATTCCCAGAGCTATTCGGGAATTAGTGATTAAATTGCGAAATGATGGATTATCCATGAAAAGGATTAGTGAAAGGATTACAAAATCGAAGTCTACTGTGCAATATATCATTGAAAGATATCGTAAATTTCATTCACTTGAGGATAGAGATCGATCCGGGCAGCTGTCAAAATTAAATCGCGTGTATAAAAGAAACATCTTACGCCTAGTTCAAGAAAATCCACGAATTAGTGCACTGAAGCTGGCAGCTGATTTAATGGTTGGTTACAACATTAAAGTCTCAACTCAAACCGTGAGAAATGTCATTAAAAAAAGTGGTTATCATGGACGTGCGGCCCGGAAGAAACCCTATACAAGTTTGTACAACAGGAAAAAGCGACTCGAGTTTGCAAAGAAGCATGTAAGCAAGCCATTATCTTTTTGGGAATCCATTCTTTTTAGCGATGAATCAAAATTTAACATCCATGGGTCAGATGGCAGAGTTATGGTGTGGAGAAAACCAAACGAACAAATGCTAACTAAGAACTTATGCGGAACTGTGAAGCACGGTGGTGGCGGTGTTATGGTGTGGGGGTGTATGAGTGCTTCTGGAGTAGGAAATTTGCAGTTCATCGATGGAAATATGGATCGATATGGATATCTGGATATTCTTAAACAAAATGTGTTATCCAGTGCAGAGAAACTATCTCTTGGAACTGGATTTACTTTTTAGCAGGACAACGATCCTAAATACACCTCTAAGATTTGCCAAGAGTGGTGCCTTTACCATGTTAAACAACAACTTCATAGCCCTCCCCAGTCACCCGATTTAAACCCCATTGAACATTTGTGGGAAGAAATTGGCTGACAACTTAAAAAATATGACGTAAAAGACAAAGTTGAGCTCAAAAGGGCCATTAGTAGTATTTGGTGTAATATTTCTCCAGAAACAAAAAAAAAACTTGTAGGGGTAATGCCTTAACGTCTAAAAGAGGTGATAAAGGCCAAAGGAGGGCCCACTGATCATTAAATGTATATTTGTTAAATGTATTTTGTATTTTTGTAAACTTTTTTCGTGTGCTAGGGCACTGTACGGAGACTTTCTTGTTCCATGTTTACAGCATTTTTTGAGTTTTTAAGATTTATTATTTAATTTTGTCAGTATTATCATCCTTTTAATGTGAATAAATATTAAATAAAATTAGTTTTAACTCCTTTTTAAGTTTTCATTTTTATCATTATGAATTTTGTGTGACAAATTAAGCTTTGATTTGCATTCGTATCTGCGTACGGAGACTTTTTTTACCCGCTGTATATCACAATTAGCAATTTGCGTGAAGATGGTATTTTCTGATTTTATAACAAAAGAAGAATTCTTTAAAGTTCTGCCATTAAAGGAAAGAACCAGAGGAGAAGATATCTTTTCTACTTTTAAAAAGTATATAACAGATGTAAAATTACCTGTAAAAAAGTTATCGTCAATTACCAGTGATGACTGGTAAGGAAAAATTATTTATTGCCTTATGTAGAAAGGATTCCTTATTCCCAAACTTTATTTCTTATCATTGCCTCATACATCAGGAAATGTTATGAGCAAAAATAATCGGTTTTCAATACGTATTTACGATAGTAACAAAAATTATTAATTCCATAAGATCAGGAGCTATGCAACACAGATTGTTTTAATTACTTTTAGAAGATGAGGACGTTCAGTTCACAGATCTTCTTTTACATACTGAAGTGAGGTGGCTGAGCAGAGTTAAAATACTTGAGCGGTTTATCATACTTTTGCCACAAATAAAGGAATTTATTGCATCAAGAGGCGAATTTTACGAGCAATTAAAAAATAAGGATTGGCTAATCGACCTCGAATTTCTGACGGATATAACGGCAAAGTTGAATGAATTAAATTTAAAAATACAAGGGTAAAATCAGCATATCGCTGACATGATTAGTGCAGTAAATGCATTCAAATGCAAGTTAGTGTTGTTGAAATCCCATTTATTGAAAAAATCATTATCACATTTCCCAAATATAAAATATACTGTTGAGAGTTTAAATTAGAATAATGAAAATTTTACTGCTACATCATATTTAGAAATTATAGATAAGCCAATAGAAGAGTTTTCTTCTAGATTTGAAGATTTTACAGCATTAGAACCCGTTCTAAGATTTTTTATAAATCCATTCAATGTTACTGAAGATGATGTCCTTGAAATAGTTTCAGCGTATTTCGAGTTTCATAATATCGAAGACCTAGAATTAGAAATAATAAACTTGCAAAGTGATATTATTTTAAAAGCGCATAGTAATGATAAAATGTTTTGGAACTTAGTCGATGACAATAAATATCCTATTTTAAGGAAATGTGCGCTAAAAATTTATTCATATTGTGCAACAACATACAATTGCGAATCTTTGTTCTCAAATATGAAATATTTGAAATCAAAATACCGAACAAAGCTTAATGACTCACATATAGATAATTGTTTAAGGACCGGGATCTCTAAATATATCCCCAATTATAAGAAATTAGCTGAAAATATGGACACCCAAGTTTCACACTAAATTATAAGTATCATTATGTATGACACCAACAAAATAAAGTTATAAAAAATCTGTTTTTTTAATGCCTATTTATACCTGTTGATTATCTGTAAAATATGCGCTTTCAGTGATTTTCAAATTTAGTATTGCGCCCTTAAGGACAAACAGGTTGTCGACCCCTGTTCTAGAATATGTGCAATGGCGTATATAAGCGAAACGCTAGAGAAGGGCATATATAAGCGACAAATTTAATTATATCTAAACTTATAATAAAGCTCAATGTGTGTGTGTGTGTTGGCGCTCTACAGGCCAGACCGTTGGACTTACAGCTACCAAATTAGGTACATGTATACCTTGGAGGTCCAGAATGTGCACCTCGGAGCCCTTTTTTTGAATTTGTAGTTATAATTTGAATTAATTAAAATTTAAGCGAAATTTCGACGTTTTTCCGCTATAACTTCCGAAAATATTATTGGACAAACATGATTTTAACATCAATTTAAAGATTCAAAAATTAGCTTTCTAATGGTATCAGTGTTATAATGTATAACTCAAGCTTCTAGTTTTAACGAATTTTTAAAGAAATATTTTAACCATGTTTTTTTAGCACGTGACTGGATAAAATAAAACAAAACAATGCCGGAAGTTCAAATAAAAAAAAAACAACTATCATCGCAAATCAAATCTAAAGATATGCAACTTTTAGCACGTGACTGGATAAAATAAAAAAATGTTTATAAATGTGATATTTTCTAAAAAAATAAATTAAAAGCAAAGGTTTCTATGATCGTTTGCAATATCTATATCATTAATTCCATAAATTATCTTTATTTACAGTAAACCTGATCGAATTTAGACAGGATATGCATTGAAATCCCGACTTAATGGCATATTTCTATAATCGTTTGCAATATCTGTATCATTAATTCAATAATTTTTTCCCTTTTTCACTTTCTTTAAAAAACATATTTAACATTTGAGCAATATCACCGAAAAATTTTTTAAAAATATTTTTGAAGCATAATCCATAAATTATTAAAGCATTAAACTAAAAGTTTTTCCGAATAAAGTTATCGACTCTTTAACTACTAATAACTGAATCTTTTAACTTTAACTATTTCTTAAATTTTGGCTAATGAATATGTGATTTAATTGAAAATTTTAGAACGCATTACTCATGGCGAACCAGCTGGTCGCCAAAGGCGGCTAGTCATTAATAAGTATTCATCCAAATAAAATTTAAACACATTTTTTAAGAATAATTTATTAACTTTCTTTATTGCATACAATCGTATAGTCTCTTAAGACCATGCATTTTAGCTTTGTTGTTATTCATTTTTTCTACATTACGTCATCTAAGTTATATTTTAAGGACATTTTAAATATAAATCTACAATAATCACAATCAAGATTTGTGAATCAAATATTTCTGCAGCGATTTTTAAGACATTCTTAAAAAATTATCAATTTAAGATATGGTTAACAATAAAATAAAATTAATTCAGGTCACATTTTTTTTAAAAATTTAAAACAAAAACTTGAAAAGCCGAAAACAAAATAAAACTCAAAATAATATCAAAAAAAGTGGTGTGGGAAAAACATATTGAAGCCTCCTCGTGTGTTTAGTAATTGCCTATTTAAACTTAAGATACTGATCCTCTTTTTCAGATAGCGTTTTTTCCTGGAAGTCGAGTCATAACAGGTGGTTAAGGGTGCCGTATACACGCCACCTACAATTTTCAAGCTAATGTTATTCTATGGAGAAAATGCTAAGCTCTTTTTCCGTTAGATATTAAGGTTTCTATTTTATGAAATCAAATGCAATTGATAGAAGGAATAAAAATACAGGTTTCTATGAAAGGAATTTTTTCTCGGACTTTTCAAAGTATTTATTAAAATATCACATAATTTCGACTGCACCATTTAAACATTTTTATTAAAAAATCTATCATAAATAAAATAAAAGTAGCTTCTATGATGCATTCGTTTGGGTATCATCTTTCCGATGCATATTTAAAAAAAAATTTTTTTTAATGTATAAAAACAGTATTTTAGACTTAAATTGGAAAAATAGATTACACTTTCCCCCTAATGCTCCTTTAACTCCACCCTTTCGCGAAGGAATACACTATAACCCCTCCCTTTACCCTCTGATTGTTTATGACTTTTCTTATCTGGTTTTCACTACGTCTTCCCCTCGGGATTGTGGCATTTGCGCTCCAATTATCATTTCCTACCCCCAGTTTGTTGGTTTACTGGAATTTTATTACCTTTGGCAGAAAAATTTGGTGCGGAGCGCATATTCCACTCGTGTTTTTTTTTCGGTGCCGTACCCCTTCGTTAATGACCTTTTAGACAGTGATAGATTACTTTATGATACGATAAGATTACTAGGTGGACTCCCCCCCCCCCTTACCGTAAAAGCACTTAGCCCTCATCAGTGAGCTCCTTATCGTTAAATGGTAGAAATAGGGAAAATGAGAAAAAGTCTTAACACTTTTCTCACATAATTTTGCTTATCAAAATATTTCTGAGCAACTTTTTCCGTAAAATGTTGCTATTAAACAATTTTAAAATACGTGAAACGCCTTCAAAAAATAAAAAAAGAAATTTATTTTATTTATTTATTTACCTACTTTACCTCAAAATTCATAACATGAATACGTTGGTAGATTTTCTGTTAAGAAAGACTGTTTGTTAAAATTTGATTTTTGACGTAAGAATGTTACAATTTTCTTTTTTTTAAATACAGCATAGTCTTGCGAGGAATTTCATGTTTTAATTTGATTATTTGTATTTAAATTAATTTCATTTAATTTTTCGTGTTTGATTTATTTCGCTGTACTATAAATTACAGTTTCCGAATTAAAAATTGTAATATATTTATATTACAGACATACTGCTAAATTCGTTTTTTGTAAATCGCGAGAAACAAAAATCACCAAAAAAGTAACTACATATAAACAGCTGATACCAGATTTATAAAATTTGGTACATAAATAATTACTTCTTCACCAATAGATATTCAATAGTTAGAATCTTTTTCAAAATTGTTAATTTTTTAATTATTAAATCTTAATTTAAACTTAATCAATCGAAAAAGCCTATTGGCAAATGTTGTGTCACATTAAAATTTAAAATATTAACTTTCCAAAGACAAAATTTCCGTTTTCGGGACAATTTCTCTTTAGATTTTCTAAAAAATTCAAAATTAAATTTAGAAAAAAATGTCTAACCTTTCATTTTTATAGAAAATAAATTAAAATCAATTTTGGTGTTTTACCATGACGTTCCGTCGTTACTTTTTTAACGTTCAGAAAAAATATCTACTAACAGTAGTAACATTTTTAAACAGTAACTTCAGTTAAAATTTATAAGAACTTTATAATGGATTATTTAAATAACATGATGTACGAATTTTTCACATGATATGCTATATTTGATGGAAATCAAGATTAACGACATCATCAAGATTTCAAAGATGAATGAATGAGTACTTTAATGAGCACTTGAAAATACTTAGGAAACTATTTGAAAAATGTGACATATCTGATACTTTATATACATTGCAACTAACACTAATTCGGAATAATATTTCTCTAAAACTATTTAAAAAATGTTTCTACAATTTCAAATGATGTCATAGTAACCGTTTCAAAACTTTTGTAAAGATTAAATTTGAAAAGAAAAAAAAAAAATCTTACGTGTTAGCGATTCATTCTGGAGAATTATGAAGTAATATGAATCGTGAGCGCGCAATGATTATAATCAAATGAACAATGGCTTGAAAATAGAAATAAAATGCTCAATGCAAATTAAATTTTCACCTCATTATTAAATTTAATTTCGGATTTATACCTGATTCTGTTCGTGATTAATATACCTTATTCTATTCATTAATTACTTTACTATTTCTGCATTCAGTACGTCTTTAATAAATCACTCAAATAAGCTGTAGATTTTTTTAACAATATATAAATTAAACAAATAATATTTAAATATGAGGAACTTATTCTCAAATAGGTACTTCAGTTTCTTCAAGATCAGATTCTTTGAATTAGAAAAGCATTAAAATAATTTGTATGAGGAATAAACCCAAAACTTTTAGTTGAAAACTAGTAAAATTAATTTTGAAGGTTGCTTAGTTGCTACAAACATGCTCTTGTTATCATTCCCAACAGCCTTAATTCCGATTTATATTCTGTTTCGCCTTGATTTCATTTAGGAATATGGCAAGAACGAAATTTTTTAATTTGGAACATTCGATTCCCACACTTACACATTCTGTCATTCAGAACCTTAAAAAAATGTACTTATCTTACGCTTAATTTGGAACATTTGATGCATACAAAAACATTGGAAAAAAAATTCATTTAATATCTACCTTCTGGCATTCATAACTTAACTGTTAACTCTGATATTTTCAAAAGATAGATTCTAAGACAGATTGTGTTGAAACACTGAAAAGTGTTAGCTTGCCAAAAGTGACATTTGATTTAAAAACAAAACTTTGTTAAAACTGACAAATAACTTTTTATTCAAAACAGGCAAAATTGTATTTTTTTAGATAGAAATTTTAAAAAAACTATAATTAAAAAAAGAACAGTTTATTATTTTTACAAAAGCTTTTTGGTTTTACTTGAAATGAGCTAATGCATTTTTTATGTTAAAATTGTACACATATTTAGTTAACTAAGACTACAAGACCTTCGCAAATAAAATAAATAACGAAAACTATTTTGGGTGAAATGCAATCAATATCGCTTCATATCCCACTAAAAATGGATTTCATCAGTTTGAAATTTTCAAAAAAATCAGTGAAAAACTTCTTTGGATATTTTCAATGTAAAGTTATACTTTATACTAAAAAATTGGAAAAAAAATTCATTTAATATCTATCCTGATTGTAATATAGTCAAAAAGAATTAAATAACTTTGGAAATGTCGCTAAAAACTATAGACATATAACTTTAAAATAGCAAACCTCTATAATAATTGTTAATTAGTCAAATATTTGTAATATAACCGAAATGAATTTGAAATAATGTGTGAAAACTAGGCGCTAAAAATTATAGATGTGTCAGATTTTTAGAATAATAATTAATAATAATTGTTGTAGATATAAAAGTGCCAAAAATTGTTAATCTCAATAGTACTCATGTTTACTGTCATTTTAGTAGAAGTAAAATTGTAATATATATATATATATATAATAGCAAATAATAAATAGGTTTCAAGAATTCCTTTAATTTTTTATTTCAATACATTAGTTAGTTAAAAAAAACCTACTTTTGTTTATTTCAACTCACCTTTTTGCGAAATATTCTTTTAAAAAATATTTCAAATCATTTTGATTCTATTTACATAATCAATACTGCTTTTATCAGAGAAATTTCTTACGATGTCGGATAGATAATAATACTTTACAAATAAAGAAAACAGATGTCTAAAGAGAACAGTTTTACTTACGAAATCTTATATCTTAGATAGAATAGGAAATTGAATTTTTAGACTACAAAAAGACGTAAGTTTTAACTTCAAATTTAGGTTTTAATGATACAGCTATATAAATTAACAAAAAAATCTAATGTAATTGATTAATAACTGGATTGATTATTGCTTTCCACACAATTATCATTATTTTAAGATTTTGTTTCTTTTGTAATGGTATATATTAATTAAGAAATAATTTAGTTTGAATTTGCTTAATTTAATAGAAGTATTTTCAAAATAGCAGAACTAAGGAAGATTTGTCATATTTGTCATTTAATAATGAAAATTGATTGTAAAATAATTTTGATAAAGGAAAAACAGTAATTTTTTGTAGTTTGTTTGCCTTTAAAAATGGAATAAACTTTCTGAGAGATACTACTACTATTTATTATACTATTCTTTAATATAGAATAAAACATAGCCTATTAAAATTGTTTCATCGATTCAGATAAAGAAAATGTTTCCACAAATTACACCACTAAATTTTTAATGCTCAATAAGGGAAATTAGGTATCAGTAAAGAGAATCTGAACTCAAGTTTGATATTTTATGAACTGTAGCATTTCCTTTTTCATTCGTTTGTTCCTGAAAATATAAAAGCACACAGCTCTGATTTTTCTATTATTTGGAGATGAAAAGACAAAAGAAAAAAAGTAATAATTAATATTTTTTTATTAATTACTACTTTTTTTGCTTTAGTCTTTTCTAATTTCAAATAATGATAATGTTTATAACTGGTTCTTGAAAACTACAAAAGACCTCACCACATTCAGGAAATGATTTTAATTCCAATTTAAGTTCTTTTTAGAGGAGCTTTAACCCCCTCCACCTCCCCTCCAAAAAACAACTTAGTTTTATCTATAAATAAAATTATATTATGATAAATACTAAACTATTGTCAGTAAAATGTTCTCTCGTAGGATATGTTTTGTTGCTTAATTTCAAGCGATTTAAATTACATTCTTACTTTGCTAAAACATATAATATTTGTTAATTTTCATTACCTTTTTTAAAAATTGAATAGTATTCTATTAATTAAAGTGTTTAAAAATTTGTTCCAAATTAACGCTTCCAATACCTAAGCAGAATTACTTAATAATACTTCGGCATATGTGATTGAGTTCATGGGACACGAGGACCGGTTTTTTTAAATGAATCAGCGAAGATTTATCAAACATTCATAGACAAAGTTAATTCATTACTTATTTCAGTTATAATCCCAATAAAATTAACTGAATCTATCGTTCCTATACAATCAATTTTTGTAGAAAATTAGACTAACTCAAGAACTTCTAAAAACGACAGCTCTAACATGCGGACAAAAAACTGCCAATGGCGATGAATTGTCTTCATTTTTCCAAACTTTAAATTTTTTTCTAATCAGTGTTTCTATCTAGATCAAAGCAACATTTGTCTCCCCAAACAACAATTATCAGAAAGAAAAAAAAATTTGCATTAGAAATGGCCTATTTGTTTGATTTTAGGCTTATATTCGATCTTATATTCTGTATGAATGCCACTTATTAAAGTTGAAGTATTCTCAACCTTGTCTATTTTAAAATGTTGAGCACTGGACCACCCGTCCTTAATCTAACAAAAAGGTAACCTGAAAAATATAGGCAAATGTAAATTTTTTTCATCACATATATGACACTTTATTCTTACTATTTCTCTTCGTTTGTTCCTACAATTTTTAATAGCTATACCACAAAGCCCATTAAAATGTTTGGAACTGAAAACGACATTGTATTTTTCTAAAACTTGAAAAAAGCCTTACGATTGCTTACAAAATAAATCGTCATCATAACCAAAAGTTTCTTTTCTTTATAAAGACCTTGTGTAACTGTCGAACAATGAAAGTAAACAATGCTATGCGCGATTCTTAATTTTTTTTGAAGTCATAATGATTGGATAATGTACAAGTTGCATTCCGAAATCAACACATTTGTGACCATTATTTCGAAATTTAAAACTAAGCATATTTCTCAAAATTTTCTGGATAGAAACGTGAAATTTTGTACGTATAGATAAAAATAAGAGAAAAATTGTACTAATTAATACTTGAAATTATGATGGATATATAAAAATTAATTTTCGTACAATTGCCTACCTTATTTAATGAAATTTTGTAATTCGAAGTGTTTAGATGCAATATTTAAAAAAAAAAATTCTTAGGGCAACCTTTTGATGCTTTATTAGAAGAAGAAAAGGTGACTTTAGAAACCATGCTAACATAGCTGCAAAATTATTTTTATCTTAATGCCTAATATTTAAATATTTACTATTGCAATTTCTCAATCTATATAAATCTATAGTTTTAGCAAAAAAAAATTAGGGGAGAAAAAAGAACGAATAAAATGTAAAGTAATATATTTTATTTTTTGCTTTCTTTCATATATAGATTTAAGACAAATTGAAAATTAGTAATAAATCATTGACAGCACTTTTAAGAAAATAGGCAGAAATTTGTTACTACATTACCTGCGAATAAAACTTTAGATCATGAT
Organism: Argiope trifasciata; assembly: GCA_026543055.1. Taxonomy (NCBI): domain Eukaryota; kingdom Metazoa; phylum Arthropoda; class Arachnida; order Araneae; family Araneidae; genus Argiope; species Argiope trifasciata. The sequence continues at coordinate 324,431 of JAPMOQ010057606.1, read as the reverse complement.
ACTAAATCTGAGAATTAAACGTTTTAATGAAGAACTATAGATGCATTTACATGTCGATTGATGGTACATTGGATTGTGTATAATTGTCTGACGGTAAATTAGCTAGAAAATGAGGTAACATATTTCAAATTTGAAGGAATATCAGTAATTATCAACATTTTCTTATAGAACTGTTTTTTCTTTCTGAAAATTAACCAGCATTTATTTTCTGAATTATTAATATGATTCCTATCTTATTTCAGACACAGCGCTTAATATTTTGCAAAAAACAGCTTATTTGAAAAATTTTAACATAAAAAATACATTAGCTCATTTGAGGTAAAAGCTAAGGGAGTATGTATACATACAAGAATACATAAATAGAAATTGAAAGAACTAAGCATTACTGATATACACTTAAATTTCACTTTAAAGCAGTTCCTAAATATATTTTTTTCATTTTGTTTAAAAAAGTTAAAACAGTAAGAGATATAGAGATTAAAATCCCCATAAAAATAAAAATTAAACTTCACTTTATTAGATGAATTTGTATAACGCACATCAAAATTATTAATGCCTTCTGTGCGAGAAAATTATAATCGTGTTCCTTTATCATAAATTTTTAAAATGAAATATCTCACATTTCCTTTATTACTTTAAACTCTCGTCTAAAACGCAATTAAGGGTAGACAGAAGTTTTCCCACGGAAGCTTCGTCTCGTTTTCAAGGACATGGAGTATCATTATTACTCTGAACTGTGATTACCATTTGGCGTTCGTTGTAAAATCGCCAAATCTTTCATGCAAAGATAACGGTTATAATGTGACAATCCTGAGCGTGAATGATATCTTTTAATGACATGGGGGGTTAACTAGTGGAGCGCAAATGCCACTCAACCATTCGCGGGCCCTGAGAACGATTTTTCTATGCAACTCAGAGAGTATATTTTCCAAACAAGTTTCAAAAACCCCTCTCGTGATGTACAAACACAGTGTCGGTTTTCAGAAGACCTCTTCAAAGAATAAGGGGAAGTTTTATTGTTTGAGCAATAAAACTTTGGTTCGGTGGGTCGGTTGACCTTCTGAATGTCACACTCCCACACAGCAATATCTCCCGGTGACTAGGAATTCTTTTCTTGTTGGGTGTTATTCGGCTTGTCAATCAAACCTTCCTTCGTTAATTTGGTAACGCCTTTTCCCCCCAACGATAGGTGGCGCTTTTATCGACATCAGGTTTTGTTCTCAGTATATGGCACTCTTAAGGGCCCAGCAACTCAGGGGAAGGACGAATAAAGGACGGACATCTCAAGTTCAAATCATCTGCTAATTTTCTGTAAACTTTTTAGCCACTCTTGCCGATTTCAATCAGCAAGCATTTTAAAACGTTGCGTTGTTTCATATTTAAGGGTGCCGTATACACGCCACCTACAATTTTCAAGCGTAATGTTATCGTATGGAGAAAATACTAAGATCTTTTTCCGTTAGATATTAAGGTTTCTGTTTTATAAAATCAACTGCAATTGATAGAAGGAATAAAAACACAGGTTTCTATCAAAGGAATTTTTTCTCGGACTTTTCAAAGTATTTTTTAAATATTTATTAAAATATCACATAATTTCGACTGCACCGTTTAAAAATTTTTATTAAAAAATCTATCATAAAGAAAATAAAAGTAGCAAATGTGAAACATCCGTTTGGGTATCTTTGTTCCGATGCATATTTTTAAAAAAATTTTTAATGTATAAAAACAGTATTTTAGACCTAAATTGGAAAAATAGATTACACTTTCCCCCCAATGCGCCTTTAACTCCACCCATTCGCGGAAGAATACTCTATAACCCCTCCCTTTACCCTCTGATTGTTTATGACTTTTCTTATCTGGTCTTCACTACGTCTTCCCCTCAACATTATTTTCTTTCATTCTTTTTTTTTTTACTTTTTACTTTGTTTACCATCACAGCTGTGATCATTTGGAACTTCAAAGACCACACTTGTTTTTGCGAATGCTGCAGCATCCTTGGAAGCAAATTTAGTAGACTGTTTTCTAGTATATGATTATATCTATCTGTAAATTTGCCTATTGTTTATTTATCTTGCTTACATGCTTGAAATATTGGAGGTAAATTAACAAATATGGATTATCGAAGAGGTTCAAAGAAAAGATTGTACCTGACGGCAAAAAGGAAAAAGCGAACGGGACAAAATTTAGCTGAATGGAGAGAAAAGTATAATTCTTTAATAAGTTTTAATTTAAAATAGAACATTAATTGTTGTTTAGTTAGACAAGCAGAATAGTTCTGAACTCTTTTTTGGCATTAATTTTTTAAATTTGTTCTAAAAAGAATTTTATTTTTTCGTAAATCAAAACTGTGTAAAAAATAACAATTGTATATATCAGCATTTTGACAGAATAAAATTTGACAAACAGATGGATCAGGATAATAAACCTAAAAATGATTCAAATTCAGAAAAATTTTACTTCATTTTTTTATATAATTATCTACAGACTATTATATCAGTGCATGGGTGTTTGTGCTCCGGGGAAACCCCGGAATTCCGGGGATTTTGAACTTCAATACCCGGAAATTCCGGGGATCGTCGTTCAAAAGGAAGTAGGAATAATAATGAATTATTTATTTTGATCTCCGTAATTTTGTGTGCTTTGAAAGCAGAAAACGCAAGGTCAATGTGTGTGGTGAAAACTTTCCCTTTCTTTCTCCAAAGGCAGTGATAATGCGTGAAAAGGGGGAAAAAACTTCTTTTTTGTTTTTTCCTTATTGCGAGTTATGACTCAATCCCCCGGTTCTCGGACATTCTCTTCTGGATTCTTTTCGGCAAGTAGGCGCGGTAGAAAAAAAGGGAGAGACTTCTTTCGACCAGATGTGCGATCACGTGACTCTGGGTTCAAAGGTCTTATCTCTCCTGGCGTGCGCCAATAAGTAGAGAAGGGGAATTTTTCGCCGTATTAGCTATTTGTCATTGATCGCTTCGCAACTTTTTTCTCTCCGCTGTGTAAAATTTTCGTATCATTTATTGATGCACGTGTAAATTTTTCGTTTCGTTTATTGAAATATTTTTTTATTTATGTACGCAAGAGAATTTCACTATGAAATTTCTCGATATAAATAGTGATATTATACAATTCAAAGGAGGTGTCCGGAATGCGTTTAGGTGGAATTGGATTGAACAGAGAGATGGTAATGGAGATACTATCGGCACATGGTGTAAGAAAATGTTGCTGGACAAGCATATTGTGTTTTTTTGTAACTCACTGCTGAAGTATGGTGGGGAAGGATTCAAGGCTTTCACAAATCATTCTAAAACTGTGACGCACATAAAAAATTCAAAGTGCATTAGACATTCAATGACTTTAAGTAATTATGCTAATTCAAAAAATACTGATGACTTACTGGAGACTGATGCTCGGCCATTGGATATAGTGACAAGAAAAGCACGCCAAGAGGTATTAATAACTTCGTTTATCGCCAAGAATTCTCTTTCTTTCAATGTAGCTCCCAATTTAATTGAACTCTGCAAACAGTTGAGCCGCGATCAGGCAACACTAAACTTGTTGGAAATGTCCAGGACTACTGCATGCTATAAGATGAAATATGGTCTCGCAAAAACTATTAAGAAAAATATCATTAAAACTTTAAAGGAGACTCCATTTTCTCTAAATTTGGATGAAAGTACTAGCAATGCTCAAGAAAGTATACTGGCAATATTGGTGCAGTTTTATGACAACAATCAAAATGAAGTTGTAGTTCATCATTTTGCATCTCTAAAGATGGAATCTTGCAATTCAGAAGCTGTTTTTAAAGCAGTTGTTAATACTATTGAAGATAATAATATTCCATGGGTAAACTTAATTAGTGTATTAATGGACTCATGTAACACCATGCGTGGAAAAAAAAGGGTGTTGAAACCAGACTACGATCAAACAAAGTACCCCACTTATTAGATATTGATGGTGACACATGTCACACAGCTAATAACTGTGCAAAAAAATTTGCTTCATGTTTTGATAGATACTTAGAAGATTTGTTTGATATGAAAAGCTGCAGTAAAAGAGAAAAATTTTTCAAAATCTGTGAATCCCTTGCCATTAAAAAACTTAAGCCCTTGAAGAGACCAGACCATAGGTGGGTGTACATTTTATATGTTTTAGAAAGAATCAAAGGTCTGTGGGATGCTCTTATTGCATTTTATTTTCACTACTTGAATAAAACTAATAAAGGGGATTATTTTTCTTATGTTGAAACTGTATACAATAAAAGAAATATTTCTGCAGCCCAGAAAAAAATTGTTGAAGGGGTGTATTCTTGCTTGCATTCCCAACAACTCACAAAAGATGCTTTAGCTCGGGAAAAAAGAATACTAAATGGGTTATTTGTTCTGCAAAACAAAACTTTATTGCATATGGCATTATATTCAGCAGTATTACCAGAGTTCAACACATATATTAAATTATTTGAAACAAAAAAACCAATGCTTCATTTAATACATTCCAGTATTTATAAATTGATGCCAAAATTTTTCTGTTTTTTTATGAAGCCAAAAAATATAGAGTGCACATCTTATAATGATTTATTAAAGGTTGACGTCACAAATCCAGAATTCCATCTACCTAGCAAAGTAATATTTACTGGTGCAGAAACTTCCACTCTCCTGATGAAATTATCAAAAAATCATCCAATAGCAAAAGAATTCCAAATTTCTCTGATGAAAGCTTATACTAATACAGCACAGCATATTAAACAGAAATTACCCCTTAAAAATTCATATCTAATTAGTTTTACAGCATTAGATCCAGAGCTAAGAGGTAAAACCAGTACAATATTAGCTTTTGAAAAATTATAATCTTTTATGTCCCATATTTTTAGTGATAATGAAAAGTCAAAAGTAGAAGCTGAAATAAGGTTATACCAGAGTGATATTGATATCACCAAAGAAATGCTCTACACATCTGATGAAAGAGGAAATCAAGTCAAGTGTACAATTGATAAATATTGGTCTAAATAGTAATTAAATAGTAATTAATAATAGTAATTAAAAATAATCCTAAATTTTTACAGTTAGTATTAAAGCATGAATCTTGAGTGACTTGTTCACAAATGCGTTATTCTAAAAATTACTAGTATTGCAGTTTTTTAATGATAATTTTAAGTTAATATTTCGCATTTATTATCAATAATTTTCACAATAAATGGATTGATAACATTGAAAATGAATAAATGCTTTAAGCTGTTCCATAAGGAAATCCAAAATATTGTGGCTTTTAAGTATAATAATTCTTTTAAGTTGTGTGACGTCGCGAAATGCAATTTAAGAACAATTAATTTTATGCCATTTCATATTTGTCGAATTAAAATGACGTGTAGAGCCAATAGAATTTAAAATTGCATCTAAAAAATTGTGAATTATGTGCAATATAATATGTAAATATAAAACTGCCATAAATTTTTTTCAGACAGAAAGCCAAGCGAATATGTTTAGAAAAAACCTCCCCAGATGAATCTGCTGAAACTCTGTGTGTTTCCAATCAAAATCATCACACATCGAAGGATATAACTCTCGTTGGAAGAAGAAGAATTGATGTAGGGTATTTTTTCAGCAGACTTCGACAAATAGACAATCATGGTCCCTTTAATTGCGCTTTAGCAAATATGATGGTCGTATCTGAAAGAAGAAAAGGATTACGAACTGGTATTGAACTAAAGTGTAACATGTGTTTTTTCACAGAAATTATTTGGTCCGAAAACCCAGATTCGTGTAAAATGCCTGTAAATACTACAGCTGTTTCGGGTATCATGGCTACGGGCGGAGGATATTCAAATCTAGAAGATATTCTCTTGGTCCTCGAAATTCCGTCCATGATTTCATGCACTTTTCAAAAGGAACACGACCGCATTTCGGCAGCCTGGGAAGAAACGGCTACAAAAGAAATGCACGATGCAGCAAAGGAGGAGAAACGCCTGGCGATAGAGGCTAATGAAATAGATTCAGATGGAATACCTCTTTTGCCTGTAGTTGCTGACGGTTGCTGGGCAAAAAGATCATATAGGACGAATTATTCTTCTCTATCCGGAGCGGTACGTAAAAAAATTATCACTCACTCTTTTTTCCAAAAAACGAAGAGTAGATATTTTATTAAAATCTATTATAAAGCTTTAATATTATGGAAATTTTGATTTCTGATAAAGTTAGGTTTTAATCTGGGAAATTCAATTGTATTATTATTATTTTACTCTTTTTTCTTCATTATCGTAATATTTTTCTTAATTTAACAATATTAACTAATCCACTGTTAACTATTAGTTTTTAAATGAAGATTATTACAAATAATTGATTACTTTTGAATTAGGATGCGAAGAACGCTAAAGCCTTTAACTTCACTGGTGCAGACTGCTAAAATATTTAATAAGGGCAATTATTTTTTGATCCTGAAATCAAGGAAAACATATTTAAACGATATAAACATCTGAGATTACTGCTTAATAAGAAATGCACTTTTTTCCGATAATTATTAACATTTCAGAAATGGCTGCTACAAGCATATAATTAAATATTTAAGCAATAAAAATTATAATATGATTATTAAATAAATATTTTAATCAGTTTTGTATTTCTCAGGAGCTATATATTAAAAAGCTTATTTTAAAGACATAAGTACAATTTGAGCATTAGAAAGTAAACAAAATCAAAATTGTATTTAATTAAAAAATACTACTGATAGTTATGACTAAATTCTTTCATGTTAGTGAAAATATTTCAGAACAATGTTTTAAAATTATTCCGAATGCATTTATTTATTCGTTATGTCTTACTAGTTTTTAAATGTTACTCCTTCCAGCTAAAATTACAATTATATATGTATTTTCAGGCTGCAATCGTAGGATTCCGAACGAAGAAAGTCCTACACTTGGGTGTCCGAAACAAGTATTGTTCCGTCTGCTTCAGAGCAAATAAATTGAAAATACCACCAAACAATCATACATGTCATAAAAATTGGAATGGAAGCTCTTCATGGATGGAAGCTGACATTATTAAAGAAGGATTTCAGAACAGTATTTCAATGTATGGTGTGAAATATGCAAAGCTCGTGGCAGACGGAGACAGTAATGTTTATAAAATGATTTTGGATTCTAGATCTTACGGCGAGTTCCAAGTGGAAAAAACAGAGTGCCACAACCATCTGTACAGGAATTTCTGCAATAAATTGAAAGACATTACCAAGAATACAAAATCTGGACCCATTGCCCATAGAAAGCTCCTTGGAAAAAACATTTTAAAAATGCGAAAGGCCATAACTAATGCTACTGCTTTTTTCTCAAAATTTCCACCAAACGACGGCATGCAGAAATTGCAGAAGTGCATGACAAATATTATTTATCACGTTTTTGGTAGGCACGAATATTGCAGAAAAGAGAACTGAAAAAGATATGGTGGAAGATCTACAAAACAGCGGACTGCTTTTTAAAGTGATGACAGTCACGCAAAATCTGGCCACCCGTAGCAAAAGTTTACTTTTTGCTGCCAACAACAATTGTGTGGAGCAATTTAATGCAATTGTTGAAAAATTTATAGGCGGGAAACGAATTAATTTCTGCCTCCGCAACAGTTACCAAGCTCGTTGTAATGGCTCAGTGATTTCGCATAATTCCAGGAGTTTGATGTCTACCGTTCATAAAAATATGTACAATACAAGTCCTAGAATTTGTGGGAAGTCTTTGGAAAGAAAAAGACAAAGAGAGAGGCAGCAAAGGAAAGGAAAACTAAGTCAATGCAGGAAAACTTTATTTAGAGACAAAGCTCAGAATAAAAGTTACGGACCCAGTGCAGAAAAGCCTGATTTGGCAAATCAGGAATTTCACCAAAAAAAGAGAGCAAATGATAAAATCCCTACAGTTATCTGATGCTGAAGCTGTAGCCTTGGAAAGGGCAACTATTGAACAGACAAGCAGTTCGTTGTGGAGTAGTGATGGGAAATCTCGTTCATTTGAAAGATTCGGTTCAAAGTCGTTCGTTCACCAACTTGACCCGTTCGTTTAAGGTCGTTCGCGAACGACCGATTAGGACTTTTTGAACGAAAGAGTTAGGCTCTTTCGTTCGGGAACGAATGAGTTAGGCTCTTTCGTTCGCGAACGAATGATCTAGACTCTTTCGTTCGTGAACGAACTGATACATTGCTTTCGACTCACTACGTCATCATGGGCCAAACCGGAAATTTCCGATTGTATTGAGTATCAAAGGAAGGCAACTTCTGCCTGTACATTTCGACGCATGCGCTGTTACTTAGCCATATGTAGTTCGTTCCGAGAAGATGGTATGCTCAAAACAGAGAATGGGGGAATGCATAAACTAATGATTCTCTTCCCCTCTCGCAGAATGAAGACACAGACTTCGTACTTTTGATCATTTCTCAGTTATCGTACTGCCTGAGATTACACAGTTATTTAATGATTTTTAATGCTTTTTTAGAAGCGTTTCTTAGGTCATTTTTTATTTTATATTTTATAATGAAATATTTTTCAAGATTGGTTATTTTGACAGTATGGAGTTTTCATTTACGTTTAAATAATTCCTTAAAAAACTAAGATCACCACTGTTTACTAAATATAAAAGTATTTCGTTTTTCGAGATTTTACATCATTATAACATTTTTCAATAAATTTTAAAGTAACATTATAAATTAGCGTTTTGTCATATTTTTAATTAATCAGCTTTTATTTTTAAATTTTATTTACTTTTATTTCCTGGAATATATGCCAGTAATCTTGTCTACTTAATAAAGAGCAGGATTCATTTAGACCATGAGTTTTTGGAATATTGATATTCCTATTGTTTTATACTTGCGCAAATTTGATTAGATTTTTATTGTTTAAGAGCTATACAATTACATTTATTCCTATAATAATAATAAACAATAAATAAACAAAACTTTTTTTCTATATTGTCGTAATGCGCGTATGTATAGATGCAATATCTGAATTAATTTCAAAAATTTCAAAATAACCAAAAATCTGAATAAATTTCAAAAAATTCATAAGAATGTACTTCTAACTTTTTGAAAATTTATTTAATTAGAGGAAAAAGTTGTACTTCAATACAATTCAAAAGACTGGGAAGTAAACGCACATATATTTAATTTAAAAGAAGATGCAGAAAGGGGTTTTGTGCAATTTAATGCACCAAATTCTCTGAGGGGAAACATCGAATTAGCACCATTCAAGAAATAACCACGAGACATATCAGTCAATCATCTAGAGAATTTTGAATATTACATATAGGGATTTGATACCGTATACACAGGCCGGTCCATATTATCAAATAGACGTCTAAAGAAAAAAAATTTGATTTTTTTTTTATTCAGGGAAAATTAAGTTTCTACTTTCATTCCATTTTTGAAAGCTATGCATTAGGGCTTATTCAAATTAAAATCAAGAATTTTTTAGCTTTAAAAACATTATTTCCAGGATTTTTTTTTTCATGCTTTCAAATTTAAACTATAAAATTATGTGTTTTTACTGTTGTGGTTGTTGTTATCGGTCGCTGACTATCACTGATACACCAACAGCTCTGACAAACTTTGAATTTAAGTTTAAAAAAAACTTAATTAAAATTTTAATTAATTAAATTTTTTTTAATTAAGTATTTAATTTTAAATTATTTTTAATTTAATTTTTTTTTGTATCCGAGACACTGGAATCAAGTTTTTTAAAGATGAACCATATTTAAAAGTTTTGCCATGTAAATTTTTATAACATTTAATATTCAAACAAATTTCTTGTATAAAGGCTAAGTTACATAGGTTTTAGATGTTTGGATAGGAAGATAGTGATGTTGCATTATTTAATGAGCCAGACAAAGCTTATTCCGTGTCTGCATATTCAGCCCATAATCATGATGTTAAAATAGTACAGTATAAGAGAAAAACCATTTTTTCCCATTTTATTTAAACTTATTTATTTTATATCTGTAGCCTATATTACTATTAATGAACGTTTTTTTTTCTTGGTAAGCATCAAAAATTAAACACCACAATTTGCAATTTACGAGAGCAATGTAATTAATGTCTGAGTTCTATAGAAAAAAGTCTCTAATTGAGATATTTTTTTTCAGAAATGAAGATAAAACAACATTGAAATAAGGAGATTCATTTGAAAGAAGTAGTAGCTTAATAAGATAAATATTAAATGTTATTACCCCGTATTATTTGTCAATCGATGCTAATTCGTTCGTCTTCTCCTTTGTGTAGTAATAGACGAGATATAATTAGTATTTTTTTTAAATAAATAAATAATTTATTATGATAGCAATGCTTGTCATTTAAGCAAAATTTATTTCTGATTTTTTATGATATCTTAAAGGTAAGAATAAAAGAGCATACGAAAAAAAAGAAGAGTAAAATAAAATATTCGACGTAATTCATTTTATGACAATAATTGTAGCATAAATAATTTATGAAATATTTTTCATAAATTATTATTATTAAAACAAAAAGTAAAATTTAGTATCATATCAGCAAAGTCGTAAATGATTCCTAAATATTTTACTATTAAAACTCCCTGAAATCTAGTATAAAAAAATTGCATGCCCCCCTCCTCGAAAAAAAAATCTCACACTTTCTGATTCTACGAGTGAACACTTTTATCAGGTATTGGGACAAATGCGTACTACCACTTCCGTACAGGTCATAAAAGACCAATAAATCACTCTAAGCCCATTGAAAA
>JAPMOQ010057606.1:290824-310990 GCA_026543055.1 Argiope trifasciata | reverse complement strand
GTATGAAAAGATATACTTGGAATGAATACATACTCATATTATTAGTAGTAATTCGGGCCAGAAGATTTTAAGGCATAAGAAAATAGTTAATCTAAAAAATAAATAAAAAACATATAATTAAAATTTCACAAGTTTCTCCTTTTTTTGGTAACGCGCTTTCATTTAAGGATTTTCGAATTGAGATTGCTTAAGCAACTTATTTTTGAAAATAAGACATTAAACGTATGTACAGAATTTACTTAAATAACTAGTTTTTTTTTAACTTTTAAGGAACTAATTTTTTAGTTTTCATTAATTAGTAATTAGTTATTGTTAACTAGGGCTAAGGACTATAAATACTCTTAAGAAATAAAATATTAAATTCAAAAACTGAAATTAAAAAAATCTGAATATTTTTTTTTTCACGAAGAAATAAAAGCAGGCAAAGTATTTTATATATTCTAGTTGGTATACATTGGTAATGTAAATTGGTGCAAATTTTTTCTCCATATTTTAGTACCTTCAAATTTTTTAATGTATCTAATGCATATTGCTACAAATTTTCGACGTCGCGTTCGCTTCAAGTGAGTTATGGAGTGGAAAATGCAATCAGCAGATCTCAGTAAGAAAGAACGACATTTATTTACACGAAGACAGGACAGCACGTAGAAGACAAATATTTACAGAAGAGATTCATTCTCACAAAAAAACAATAGCCCACAATAAGAGCTCGAAGACAATTTGCTAAGAGGAAAGATCATGAAACTCAAATTCGTATATGTTGAATAAATTATGATTACAATATAAAAGATATAGATACAACTTGTGAAAGTTATTTCATTTTAATATGTAGAAATCATTAAAAAACAATCAAAATAATTAACATTTACATCATAATTTTTATTTACACATTGCAAAAAATTTAAATAAAATACGTATAAAAATTATTCGAAAAAATATGATCAAATGTTTTTTTCAATATAATCAATCACCTACTTAAAATAACTCAAAAATTATTTATTATTCTAGACATTTAGAAAGAATATAAACAAAGCATGAGAAGAATGTCAAAGTAAATAATGAAATCAATTTTATTCAACAGAAACATTCTAGATAAACATTTTTTTTAATCCCCAATTAAAACATAATGTCGTGCAATATACTTTTAAAGTAGAATGTTTCTGAAATTTTTTTTAAATGCTAAAGCTAGCCTGGGTGAATATCATAAAAGAAAACAAAAACATATAATACAGTAAATTTAATAAACACGAGTAAGGACATGATAAACATATATACATATAAAAACGAAATATGATATAAAGAGGAGTTGGAAGAAACACTTTAATATTTTTACATAATTTTATGATTCAAAATTGATACATTGAAGAAACAGGGATAAAAAAAGTGTGAAGCATCCATGTAGCAGTGAAATTGGAAATAAAAAATATATAATAAATACTGATATGGAAATTGATTTTCAATGAAAATATCAGTATTTCTTAAAACAGAAATTACTGAGGTCCACATTGATATCGCATGACATTATAACTATTAAATTTCAGTTTAAATACAAGAAACAAAAATGATATTTATCAGAAAAAAAAAACCAATGAGAACAAACAGATTACTCTTTTATTATTAAACATGATTACACTGCAGTAATTGAATAATATAAATTACTATAAGATAAATAAAACTTTAAGATGCATAATAAAAAAGTAAAACCGCATGATGCATTTTATTTTAATGCCATCAACTAAAAATCATGCACATCATATTTTGTGTAGCTCTTGTTTAATTTGGAAGCCTTTATCTCATTACATCATTCTGTTCCAACACATTCTACGGATAGTTTTTAATAAAAAGTTGCTTGTCAGATATGCTGCCACAGTAGAAAAAGTATTGGAAAACCACTGGTTTCAGTTTTCAATTGTTAGCAAATGGGTACACTCTGAATGAATTCTTCAAAATGATCATAGCATCTCACCGACTTCGAAGAAGGCTTACAACCTTCTATTCCAATGCTAACAACGCAATTCAGGATTGTTGAAAGGAAACTAAAACACATTTTACATGGCAATCACTCTTCAGTTTCACATTAAAGTAAGTATCCAGCATCATACCAGTATTTCATCTTTTAACATATAATAAGAGGAAAGAAAATTTCTCAAAGTTATAAGTCTCAATGTAAACAAAAAGTCCACTGGCGGGGAACGTTAATGACAGACTCATCTACTGAAGCGTTGCGGATGAAGGTTTAAATGCCATGCCCATAAGTGACTTTTACCTCACATGAATTGAACCCATTCTCACCCGGAGATCTTTGAGAAATGACAATTTATCTGCTTGTGAGTCCCGCAACATCAATTGGAGGGGAAAGGGGGGGGGGTATTTTCCTGCAACGTGAGCGAGTGTCTTTCCTTATGCAGGTCTAAAAAATCCCTGTCTCTTAGCTTTCATTGGACACATCGTATTGACTCTGGCGTGCGATCGCAATCCAAGACCAGTAATCGAAATATCAACAGTAAAATCATGCCAAGGATTTGAATCATAGCTACCTTTTGAAAAGTATTGATCACTAATATTTATGATCTTTTTATATTGCTTACATTATTACATTATAGCCATTCGTAGACTATTCATCAATCCTATTTAGCCAAAATGTCAATCCTTATTCACCAATAAATTTTTCAAAACTATTAAAAAATGCAACACTGTTCCCTTTTTAAGAAATAATGAAACTCCCTTTCTGTACTTTACAATCAATGAAAACTCAGCTGCCTTTTTGGCTTTATGAAATGTATCGGAATTTCCCAGAAAACTTTCAAATAAAAGTAGCAGCGCACTTTAGTTTTATAGATGGGATGTGAAGAGAAGATGGAAGTTGAATAGAAATTATTGATGGATTTTACGTATGGTAGTAAGTCGTTGCCACCGGATGTATACCAAAATTCACCGGATATGACGTAGCTCAATGTTGACGTCATATTGGTACATTATCATTATTGATACAATTTTTTTTCTGCCCCCCTCCCCATCTAAGCAGTGTTTATATTTCTGATCGTTAGACAACAATCTGATAGGGTTATTTTTAATAGGAAAATGTTTCATTTATTTAAGTGAATACTTTCAAATATTTTTGTTTTTATTTGAGTTTTGCCTTATTCCAATTTTTACATGCCTTGGAAATTTTACTTAAAAATCCATAGGTGGGCGTTTATATGTCTATTTTTCATTGAGTATTTTTATGGTTATTCATGTGTAAATAGTGTTTTTAAATCAATATTAGTAATATTCTTGATGTATTTTTATTCAAAATTGTTAATACCGTTCAATTATTGGGTGAAACTAGAATCTAGTTATGTGTGATATATATAAAATGTTTTCTTTTAATGATAAAATTTAAAATTCCATGCTCGCTTTATGCCGTAACAATTATTTTCCCTTTGAATTTCAAAATTATAAATTGTTCTACATATAGGTATGCATTATGTATTTAAATTTGAAAATAATTTTTTCTGTCTAAAATTGTTAATGCTTCGGCAATAAGTTCCCAGAATCTGATGATTGTTTGTGATTGATGAATTGAAATGAACATCTTGTTCTCTTTGATTGGTTGTTGAATAATATTGCTAAGGTTTCTAAACAATCTTTTTAAATGCATGCGCTAATTTTAATATTGCTTTATCAGTTTATAATTATTTGTCTCAAATCAAAAATACTGATTCTGCCTATTTATTCAGTGTTTTAAATTACACTTTATGAAATTATGCTAAACCAATGCATGCAGTATGATAGATAAATATATCTACAGAGTAAAATTTGAGAATGTATTAAGAAAATAAATGTTTCATTAGTTGTAATAGAAGCTTGAAGATGGTATTAATTTAATAATTATAAAGTATAAAGACTACTTTATTAAATAGAACTCAATATTGCAGCAGTCTTTTGTATAATTATGACATATTGAGAAGTCATGATGCTTTTCTGAAAAAGACTGATTCTTAAAACTTGAATTATTAATCTTTATATATATAAAAAGAGTTAATTTTAAACTACTTTGCAGAGAACTGCAATTTTTACTTACTTTCTGAAATATAGATTTATCACTGTTTTCCATATAATAATAGTTGTATTATTTGCAACTTAGTTAATATTATTTTCAGAGTTTTCATTTCAATTTCTTAAAACAAATATACTCTTGAAATAAAACTTATGAAAGGTTTAATATTCCAATTGGGAATCTGCATTTATTTGAATATCTGGAATTATACTTTGTATTAAATTTATATTGTTTCTGAACTTCTTGGCATAAATAATGAGTGTTTATAATTTTTGAATTTACAGTGCGTTGATAGTTAATGTTTTTAATTGTAAATCAGTGACTTTTAAAATTACCCAATACAATATATTTTTGCCTTAAATATTTAATTGAATTTAAAATATGCCAATAAAATTGATAGTCCATGAAAGCAGTATTTGAAAATGTTTTACTCTTCAAGCTATACTTTATAAAGTATATATAAAATATTGAATATTTATATCATAATTAACAATAATCTTTACACAAGAATATATTAATAGAATGAAAAACTCAAGGATCTAGATAGAATTGTGAGCAGTTTGCCCTCTTGTCGCTGATCATTCAGTGAGAAATTCATTTACAAAAATCTTAATTGTTTCTGAAGGAAAGTGTCAAGAGCTAGATCTGGCACAGTATGGTCAGAATTGGCTCTTGCGCCATTCAAATCCACAAATCCAAGAGCTAGGTTCAAAGAATCTGATAACTTAAACCTCATCTAAATGTTCTTATATAATAAACAATTACACTGAAGTGACAAAAGTCATGGGATGACTGTTAATATCGTGTCGGTCCTCCTTTTTCCCGGCGAAGTGACACAACTCGACGTGCCATGGATTCCACAAGTCGTTGGAAGTCCTTTGCAGGAATATTGAGCCATGCTGTCTGCATAGACATCCATAATTGTGAAAGTGTGGATGGTGCAGGAGTTTGGGCACGAACGGACCCTTCGATGATGTCCCATAAATGCTTGATGGGATTCATATCGGGTGATCTAGGTGGCCAGATCATGCGCTGGAATTGTCCGGAATGTTCTTCAAACCAATCGCGAACAGTTCTGGCCCGGTGACATGGCGCATTGTCATCCATAAAAATCCCATCGTTGTGTGGGTACGTGAAGTCCATGAATGGCTGCAAGTGATCTGCAAGCAGCTGAATATAACCATTTCCGGTCAATGATCGGTTCAGTTGCACCAGAGGACCGAGTCCATGCCATGTAAAAACAGCCCACACCATTATGCAGCCACCACCAGCTTGAACAGTGCCTTGCTGACAGTTTGGGTCCATGGCTTCGTGGGGTCTGCGCCACACTCGAACTCTACCATCAGCTCGTAACAACTGAAATCGTGACTCATCTGACCACGCCACGGTTTTCCACTGGTCTAGGGACCAGTCGATATACTCACGAGCCCAGGAGAGTCGCTGCAGGCGATGTCATGCTGTCAGTAAAGGCACTCGAGTCGGTCTTCTGCTGTCATAGCCCAAGGAAGACAAATTTCGCCGCACAGTCCTATCGGACACGTCCCTCGTACGTCCCACATTGATTCCTGCAGTTATTTGACGAAGTGTTGCGTGTCTATTAACATTGACCATTCTGCACAGACGTCGGCGGTCTCGGTCGTTAATTGCAGGTGGTCGCCCACTGCGCTGTCCATGATGGGATATGATGCCTGAAATTTCATACTCTCGGCACACTCTTGATACTGTGGATCTCGGAATGTTGAATTCACTAACGATATCCGCAATGGAATGACCCATGCGTCTAGCTCCAACTAACATTCCACGTTCAAAGTCTGTTAATTCTCGTCGTGCCGCCATAAACCACGAAAAACCTGTTCACATGAATAACTTGAACACAAATGAAAGCTCTGGAAAACGAACTGCGCATTTATACTTTTTCGCTGCGATACTACTGCCATTTGTATATTTGCATATTGCTATCCCATGACTTTTGTCACTTCAGTGTAAAATAAGTAAATGGTCTGAATCTTATAACAAAACATGAGTTAACGACAGGCAATTTATTCAATTGTTGGCTATGTGGTATTCATTTGATTCAAAAGTTAGTAGTTTACTCTTCAGAATAACCAATATGATGATTAATGAATCGGGTGTTGCATTTTGTTGACTATTTATGGTCGTTTGTCGAAGAAATCGACACAAAAGGTGAAAAATTATATGTATTGTTGCTTTCATTCATTATTAATTATTTTGAACACCTGTCATTGGAATTTTTGTTGAAAATTAGTGCATAATATTATACAAGAGTGGAATGATAGATTACAAGGAATAGTACAGAGAATGCAAGGGTGCCTATTTACATATTTTATCTATTACAGATTTTACTGCGGGAGGAGGCAAAATTATATTCTTTCTATAATATTTTTTCTCAGTAATACATTTCCATGCTTTTCTGTGTTATTTTAATTCATTGATTTTCCTGTTTAAAATCTGGTTGATAGTTAAGGTCAGTCTTATAAAAACATAGGTAGCTGCTATTGTCACCATTATAGACATGCGAAGAAGAGAGTTCCTTTCTGAATGATTCCCATTCTATATTCAGTATTATAAGTATAAAATTAGAAAGTTTTCAATTTCTTCTACATATTATTTGATAAGGAAATTCTAAATTCTTCTAAATTTGAAAGGCCTCAAATAAAAATTACTTGTTAAAATGATAATTGATTAAAAAATTATTGATATATATGTCATTGAGACTGATATATGTCATATGACTTAAAACTGAGATAAAAAGTATTTATTTTTGAAAATATCTTAAATTTGCAATAACTTCGATAAGGTACGTAAAAATATGCAATTATACCTAAAAAGAAAAGACCAGTGTGTTCGAATTCAAAAATTTGTTTCTTCTTTTTGAATAAAATACATTAATTTATGAATTCTGATATGCTCATTTAAATAATTATATGGGAAATCTAATTTTTAACATTTGATTTTTACATGTTTATTTTTATATCATTTTTTGAGTTAAGTCTTAAACAGTACATTTTCTAATTAAAAAGAAACTTTATTTAAAAATTCCTTTACTTAACTGTAAGGAAAAATGCCAAGTAGATTCCAAGGTCTAAAATGATTATAATTTTTCTAAATTAAAATATATTTCAGTTCATTTTTGACTTTAAAAATTTCCTATAAAATGTGTTTAAAAATTACCGATACTTCTTAAATGAAAATACAACGATTTCTGTTGCTTCTTGATATTTTTGCAATTCTTGCATACAATGAATGATAAAAAAAATGTATTGTGCATTGCCTAAAAATAGTTAGAATGTCCCTAGCTCTCTTTCTTTTTGGTGTTGGAAGAGAGACCATAAATTTGTTGTTCTCCAATACATACCCTGTTTCAATCTACTGACATAAATGACTTGCTTAATTTAAAAGATTTGCGAGGTGATCCTACTTCTCCATTATTATCTTATCTATATCTTCCAATAATGGAATGAGGATGACTTTTACTTTTTAAAATTAATAATATTACTAGGGTAATTAGTTTCATATGTCTGAGTTAAAAATTAAAGCAGTTCATCTTTTTATTTGAACTTTCGGCCGTTCTAACTGAAATGCAATAGTTTCTGGAATATGATAATGGTGGCCAATGTTCTGTCTTTATTTTATTAAAAGCAGTATTTTTCTAATATTTATAAATCTATTAGCATAAATATTTAATAAAAGATAATTTCTTATATCTGCTCACCAAAGTTAGACCGATAAAATTGTATCAGATATTAAACTGAGTAAAATATGATGGACGACACAATTATCAACCCAGCTTACTTTTCATTTGAAAAAGTATTTTGTATTAGAAATATCAGCCTTCTAACAAAATAAAAAGCTATATTTTTTTCCTATAGTCAAATTTCAATATATATGTGTGTGTGTGTCTATCCTCCTTAAACCACAAATTTTTTATGTCTATGAAACGTTATTAATTTTTCAAAAAAGCTGTCAAAATTAATGTAAGTTTCCCTTTTTATTTTCATATCCCAATAATTTTGACAGTTGGAATTTTTATGTAAATTTCAGATGAAAAATTTTTTTAACTATATGATCATTAAATTAGTTCTCAAGGATTTAGTTTTTACTTTCTGGTTTTTTAATATTTAGCTATCTATTTAAGTTTGGGAATGTGTTGTCGTGATAAGAGTCCATAAAAAATCATCAGATGTTTTCGAATTCATGCAAATTTATAATGATTTTAATGCCTATATTAGTTGAGTTCAATTCATGTCACGTTTTGAAACTATTCGAGATATATTTTGGGAGAAACCTCATTATTTTGAACAGTAATCAAACGGGCGCACTGGCCAAATGTTAAGGTATCCACTTCGGTGGATGGCTCTATATTCGAAGCCTAATTATACTAAAGACGTATATTCCGTTCGTTAAATCTGATGTCTGAGGCCAAACATGCTACCGTATGTCTCGAGGATACGGTTGGGGACGTTGGTGTTGTATTATCACAAGGTAATACTCTATTGCGCATCTATGAACTGAGCAGAGAATAGCTTTAAAAACCCGAAAGACCTTTAAAATATAGCTGAAAGTTCAAGATGAAATAAGCAGGCGTTTTCTTGCATCCATTGCGTTTATTTTTCAGAACCGAAATTCAAATCAAAGTATAACAGTTATATTAGGTTACAGTTAACTAATATTAAATAAAAGACAGGTAGACATGACAGTTCGCTCAGATAGCATTCTCATCATCTGACCGAGCTTCAAAGTTATGAGGTACTTCAAAGTTCGCAAAACATCATATAATGTTGCTCTTGAACGGAACATTAATATTATCTATAGTAAACGTGATCTAAGAGCTAAAACTAAAGACCAATGCCTGAGCCAACGGTCCTCTATCTGAATTTCCTATCCATACAAATGTACGGATAGTTAACGCATGGATAGTCAGTTGAAATGGGTCTCAAATTAGCGGTGCACCAATTTTGAAACGAAAACCTTAAACTAACGATTTTTTTACTTTTGTATATGTGATATACCTATTTAATAATAAGAACTTCTACATATTAAATGATACTATCATTCGCTTTCTTTCACACAACCTTACTTTTGTAAATTTGATGCAAAAAAATGATGTCAATAATAATAATTTTTTTAAAAAAAACCCAGGAAAAATGTTTTATTGAAGGCCTGACTTACAGAGATGAAATTATCATTCCAAATGCTTTGCTTTCACCCCGTTTATTTCCTTTATATTGCATTAACATTTTTAAAATTAAATTTACCTATTATGGTTTGAAGCAAAAAAGATCATTTTTTAAAAGTGGATTTCATTTCGATGGATTGTTCGTAAGATTATTTGTAATACCACTTTAGTTAAGCCTGGGTTGCCAAGTCCGTTTTTGACTGAAAATTACGATTTGTTTTTTTTTATTGTTTTCTTTGAAAGATCATTTATTTACGTTTCGAAATCTGTGTTTGTTTTGTTTCTATGATTATTATACCAGAAGATATAGATGTTCCTTTAAATCAAAATTCACGAAAATGAAACCGAAGTCAATTTTTTTTCTGCTCTAATACCATTAATATTAGTTGACTAAAATTCACAAAAGGTTCTGCTGTAAAATGTGAATATGTAGGGCATGTTGAAAAGTAACTGGTTATTCAATTGTGAGCTTTAAAAATCTATAAAGGTCTCGGTGGTAACGAAATTTTAAAGACAATGTCATAAATAAATTATAAAACTACTATGGCTTTGCAATAAGATCCAATGTTGGTAATTTATTGCAGACTCAAAGTGCAACACTTGTTGCATTCGCTTATTTTTGTTGCAGTAGTAAAAAAGCCAATGCCTGGATAGTGCCCAAAGGAGAAAGATTCTTGGTACAAGTATCAACGTGCACTTTCAGAAGGAAAAAAAAAGAGGAAAAAAACAAGTATAGGACTCCCAAAAATATTAGGAATATTATTAAGTTTATTAATATGAAATTATGTGACCAAACTCTTCCGGAAAAAAAATGCCATCATGGGAAAATACATATGTTTGTTGAGTTGAAAACTTCGTGTTTAGGGACTAATGTTGAAGCACTGTTAATGAAGGATGGTTTTTCTGGCATGATGGAAATTTTTAATGATGTTGGCGCCAATAAGACAGCAGACGCTCCGCCAATTAAATTGTAGAGCCATAATCTAACCTTTGAGGGCGGGGCCCTGAGATGACAGAGAAAGTGTGGAGAATAAAGCAATGGTGATACAACCCAAGAGTTTGTGTTTCATTTATGTGTGATTGAGTTTTCCAAAAACTGAGCTATCATGGGCCAAAACAAATGATTTGGGTATTATTCCAGGTCGTTACATGCTAATATAATGCAGTAGCTTCGAGAACGAAGGAATTGTTGCCTGTTAGAAAATTTTCTAGGAAAATATGATGCGCTATTAGATAGAAAGAAATTTACAAAATAGAGAATAAAGCATGTATTTGCTACAAAAGAATTTAAATTGAAATATTTGAGATGTATACTAATAAAAACTTTAAATGCATTTTTTAAAGAATGCGTTTTTAGTCAAAATTTTATTACGCTAAACGTAGTTTCCCTAAAACATGTGGATATATTTCCTTGAAATTTTGTATATACACTGATGGAAAAAAAAATCCCAACACTAGGAAGGAGCTGTTCTAGATAAACGAAATTTGGTAGGCATGTTTATACATCTGAAAGATGACGTCGATTCAAATTTCGAGCTACGTGCGTAAGTGTGGCGACACTATGAACATGCAAATGAGGTTTGCTTTAAATAAGCGCTATAAGGTTCGTGATCGTTATTTACACTTGAGATTTGACGTAGTGGGTTAATGTTAGTCAAGGATGCCTCTGAGAAGACGAAGAAGCCATTATCAACAGCTCACTGAGTTTGAACGAGGTCTTGTTGGAGGACTACGAGAAGGTGGGTTTTCTTTCCACGATATTGATTAAAGACTTGGCAGGAATGTATCCACTGTGCATGAGTATTGGTGGCAGTGGTCAAGGGAAGGTACTGCCTCAAGAAGACCAGGTTCCGGACGGCCACGTGGTACTACTGAGAGGGAAGACCGTCGTATTCGGCGTATGACTGTGGCTAATCGTACTGCGTCTGTAGCTGAAATTCGAGCTGCAGTTCGCACCACAGTGACACAACGAACTGTTACAAATCGGTTATTTCAAGGACAGCTCCGAGCCAGACTCCCTGTACAATGCATTCCACTGACTCCAAACCACTGCCGTTTGCGACGTGAGTGGTGTCAAGCTAGAGCTCATTGGAGGACGGAGTGGAGATTTGTTGTGTTTTTTGATGAAAGCCGGTTCTGCCTTGGTCGCAGTGATAGCCGTTTGTTGGTTAGAAGGCCAGGTGAACGCGTGCTAGTGACCTGTCTGCGGCCTAGACACACAGGGCCTACTACTGGAGTTATGGTTTGGGGAGCAATTTCGTATGACAGCAGGAGTACTCTCGTGGTTATCCCAAGCACCCTGACTGCAAATTTGTACGTCAGTCTAGTGATACAACCTATTGTGCTGCCATTCATGAACAGCATTCAAGGGGGTGTTTTCCAACAGGATAACGCTCGCCCTCATATCACTGTTGTAACCCAACATGCTTCTACAGAGTGTCGACATGTTTCCCTGGCCTGCTAGATCACCAGATGTTTCTCCAATCGAGCACGTATGGGACATCATTGGACGACAACTCCAGCGTCATCCACAACCAGCATTAACCGTCCCTGCATTGACCGCCCAAGGGCAACAGGCATGGAAATCCATCCCACAAAGTGATATCCGACACCTGTACGACACAATGCATGCACGTTTGCATGCTTGCATTCAAAATTCTGGCGCTTACACCGGTTACTAATGTACCAACATTTCACATTTGAAATGGTTCTTCTCGCCAATGGCTCTACCTGTGATCTTGAAACTTTAATCAACTAAATATGTTACCTAGACAAATGTATTCCTAAAATTTAATTACTGTACAACAATTTTTTCTTGGTGTTGGGATTTTTTCCCCATCAGTGTATTAGTCAAGATTGAGATTGTATATTTCAGTAATATTCCTCTGCTTTTTTTCCATATGGGAAAAGAAAAAGAACGAGAAGAGTGAATTATATGTTGAACTTTCTACCAAAAGTCTGAAAATGTGTAATTGCACAAAGGAAATCATTATGCCCCATTATCAATTGTTCACATTGTAAAGTAGCAGTGGTGGGTCTAATGCCACTTGATCATACCAAGCCCGAATGAGCGCTGCTCTTTCGAATGAAGGCAGAAGTGCGCGCCTTTCGTTGTTAGCGAGCATCGTTAAGATGAAAGTACGACTTTTCTCGAACACACACGACACAGCCCTCTTAAGGGGCGGTCGAACTCACTCATGCATCCCCAAGTCAGAATCGAGATAAAAATTAGAGACCGACTCCCCCCTGATTCAGTACCCTCAGAAGTATCATTTGTGATGGGAACTTGGAGGACTTTGCAGTCTCGCCCCAACTGCCATGAGCCAACGCGGTGGTCTTTGGCCGAGACGAGGACAGAACTCGCTACCTTTCGGTTCCGAGAGCCACCCTCTACTAACCAGGCTACCGCGGCCTACTTTGTAAGGTTTAGGGAACACTATATAATGAGTTGAAATGATCTTGGGGGGGGGGAAGCTATTGAGAATAGAAATATCAGTGATCCATTTGAATTGATCAAATGATAGTCAATTTACTGTTGGATTAACAAATAGAATATACGAAATACTCAAGCTTCATTTGCTTGTGGAACATAAAAACTACTGTATAACATCACCATTTTTACTGAATGCCATTTGTTTCATTAGACTGAATGTTATATAAAGTGGTAGGATAATTCTCTTATTCCTGTCAATTAGTGGCTCTTTTATTCTATTCGATAAGGCTATAGTTTCCTTATATTTCAATGCTATACAGTAATAGAATAATAACATTTTTGAATATTTAACTGATACGCTGAAATTAAATATTCAAAAATGCTATTACCCAATTATTATATAACATTAAATGATAAACAAACTATAGTCTTATCGAATAATAAAAAAGCAGCCTAATTGACAGAAATAAGAGAATTCTCCAACCACTTCATATAAAATTCAATCTAATGAAACAAATGGCATTCAGTAAAAATGGTGATTGTTTACAATACATTTGTTTTATACATCCATAAATGTTTGTAACTGTACAAAGAAAAGCTACAAACAGAGATTTTTGCCAATCCTCGAATTTGCTTAAGATTCATAATTTTCAGCATCTGTAACTGATTTCGTGTATTCGGCTTGTTCATGTTTCAGCATCATTGTTAGGAAGATTGAACTAAGGTTTCAAAACCCTGGGAGCTTTTAAAATTCCTAAAGTGATCTGCTCAGTGAATTGTACTATTTCTTGTACGATTTTAATGAGGAACAGGATTTCAAACTAATGGAAACAAAATATCAAAGCAGATGAGAAACGCATATGATAGCAGATTACTGTTGGATAGTACAATGCGAAACTTCCATGGCCACATAATAGGAATTTCTTTATTCTGTGATTGTATATGTATATGTTACAGTAAAAGTAATAAATAGGTGATTATTTTAAATTTTCCGGTGATTATACATAACACCACTGAGTTTGTTAAATACGATAAATATGAAACAGTTTACCAAATTCAGTGGTGATTATGTATAATCGCCGGTAATTTTATATAATCACCGAATTTATTACTTTTACTGTAACATACATAGGAATCCCGGAATTAAAAGCTTCACATATTATTAGTCTGTTTATTACGAAAACAATTTATTAGTGCTTAATATGGTCTGGAATTTCATAAGTGTTATCATAAACAAAGCAATCAGGGCACAATAAAGTAATAAAGGAAAACACAAAAACAAAATTGACAAAAAAAAGTAGCATAGTTTGAAGCGGAAGTAAGCGCTGATTCAGTTGCAGCCAATTTAACTACTTCGTCTACTGCAGGGCTCCCTCACATTCGTCTATTTATAGTTTCTGGAAAGAGGCCGAGTTTTTTTTTTTTCACTCTCGTTATTTAAATTAGAAGAATGAAAATACAATGCTAATAAAATATCGTTTTGATATTTTTTTTAAGTTTTGATTTGAATCTTCATTAAAAATGACTATAAATTCAAGGTCAAATAAAGAATCACATCATTCATACATTGCGCAATAGGTGATTATTATTATTATTATTATTATTATTATTGGATAGCTTTCATTCTTTTAGTTTCAATTTAAGATAAGATATTCAAGGGAATTACTGAGTTTTTCGGGCCGCGGTAGCCTGGTTGGTAGTGCGTCCCTCTCATAACCGAAAGGTAGCGAGTTCTGTCCTCGTCACGGCCAAAGACCACCGTGCTGGCTCATGGCAGTCGGGGCACGTTCAATAGGTCATGACTGCAAAATCCTCCAAGTTCCCATCACAAATGATTTCTCTGGGGGGTACTGAATCAGCGTTGAGTCGGTCTCTGATTTGGATCTCTGTCGAATAGACGAATGAGTTCCACCGTCCCCTATAAAAGGGTCGTATCATGTGTGTTCGAGCCAAGTCGTACTTTCACCTGAACGGTGATCGTTCACAACAAAAGGCGCACACTTTTGTCTTCATTCGAAAGAGCTACTCTCATTCGGCTTGGTATGACCAAGTGGCTATAATGCCGACTGGGTTTTTCAAAACCAATATGTAAACCTTCGTTACCATAGGCGATTAGATATGATACAGAAGACTTACAGAGACGATTTTTTTCGTTGTTAGAAAGTTGCAAGACACAGATGGAATTTCCCTATGAGATTGAAATCGTTATAAGTATCTTATTTAAACATCAACAAGAAGATGGAGAAGAGGCTTCATTACTGGTCGTTCTTGGGTAAGATGAAAGCTATTTGGCAATAACTCACTCCCTTATTGTAAAGGGTAATGTGTTACATCTATATAAATAAAAATGAATGTTTGTTTGTATGCGCTGCCGTGTCTCAACAGCCGTTGACATTCATTATTATTTTTACCCTTTAAATGACCATTTCCCCCCATTCTTTCAAACTACATCATTTTGTGTGAGATAAGAAATTGAAGCATTTAGGATTTTGTCTTATTAAAAAATGCGTGAGAATTGATGCTAATCCAGATAATTTCATTTAAGTATGACTAAATTTGGGGAAAGTGTATTCCCCATGGCCCTAGAAAGGGTTAAACCATGCATTGACTTTTGAGATTGCATAGCATACATGTCGCTGTATGTCATATGCGTATCAGTCTTTTCTACTGACAGCTAGGATTGGCTATATTGGTACAGAAAATGTGTTAATTTGACGCCTGTATGGAGGATTTGCGCTTTGTGTTCATGGATTACATGAAATGGATAATATCAGAAAGAAGTTACAATGAAGAAAATGTTATTGTATATCACTATTACGGCAGCATTATCCTGAGTTATCGAACTATATTCTTCATAACCAAAGCGTAGAATTATTATATTTATCGATATATCATTCTGAAACAATACGTTCTTCTATTCAAAGGTGTAATGGGTGCATATTTTGCTTTTTTTGTGTGGGACAATCCCAGTTCCCACAGTGCACTATTGTTGATGAATGCCTTGAAGAAGAAGACATTCAGTTGGGTGACTTACTCTCCCCGACTGTAGGCTGAGTATGTGTGAGACATATCCTGGACGACAGGATTCAGTATGCCATGAGAACATTGGATAATATTCATTCAAGAGAACCTACCGTAAGGAATGTTAGATAATTTTGTACGTACTATCTTGCAGCATATAGCAAACATATATTATATAAATCTTCATATTATTAGTTTTTCTAAATGACTCAAGTATTCTGTTTTGGCTTCAGGCAGAATTTCCCTTATTGTAAAGGGCAGTGTTTACATCTATATAAATAAAAATGAATATTTTTTTGTATGTCCCTTACGCGCTGCCGTACCGCTCACCCTCAGAGACTCATCTTCTTTAGGTGAGTACGGGTGTCCCAGCCCCGAGGTACCCAGGGATCTTTACTCCCTTTCAATTTACTCTCCCCTACGCCTTCTACTGCCCACGCCTTCTTCCATCTCTCGAGGCAAGCAAAGGAGCTCTCCATGAGAAGCTGTTACCGCTTTGTTTGATTCTTGCTTCTCATGGACAGCCCAAATCCCACGTGTTGGCCGTGCATGGCGACCCATTAGACGGGTGGTGCATTGTTGTCCTCGGTGCATCAATCGGATGGTATCCTAACCACTTGGTTAATCTGCTAGGGATGAAGCGAGAGCCTTGAGAAATCTCAGAGGCTTGCCATTAAAGGCGTTCATCGTTCCTGAAGATGACTCTGAGCGCATAAGCCTTGACTAGCATCAGGGTAAGTGCCGAGGCTGGGGATGTCCAGAGAAGGTGGCTGCCTTCCCTTTATGGGCTCCGTGGAGGGCGGTGACGTCGGGACTGCAATTTTGTTACTTTTTTGCATAGGGTCTTGTCAAAAGTCTTCTGGCGTGGGAGATTTTTATCTGGAAAAAAGGTCGGCAGTATACAAGAAGAAAGTGTGGGAGATTTTAATGTGGAGAAAAGCAACATAGACTGTCTTAGTCAATTTGTAAGATTTTTAATCCTGCCTTTTGATAAATCGGGAAACATTTCTTCTCTTTCACCTTTTGCAATCTAAAAAATGTATTATAGGCATTGGTGGAGAACCAAAATCAATTAAGAAATTAAAATCAGGGGATTTCTTGATTGAAACTTTGCCCTCGACGCAAACAAAGTCTTTTCTTATAGCCAAATCATTACTTGACATTCCAATATCTGTAACACACCACAAAACTGAATTCTGTTCGAGCTGCTATCTCTGAGCCTGAGTTTTTCAATACATAAGAATCGGATATATTAGAAGGTCTCTCTGATCAAGGCATTATTTATGTCCGCCGTATTTTCATGAAAAATGATTCAGAACTGCAACCAACTAATAACGTAATCTTCATTTTCAATAAAACTGAACTGCCCAAATCAGTTAAAGCAGGTTACTTGCATTCTCGCGTTCGACCATTTATTCCCAACCCAATTAGATGTTATAAATGTCAACGGTTTGGACATTAAAAAACTGCTTGTCGCAGAAATCTTGTGTGCTCTAGAGATCATCAGTTGGGCATTCAGATGTGCATCAGTTGGGCATTCTTCTACTGGCTGTCATTCAGAGTCTACTATTGGGCGCAACCGCATGAATCAAATTCAAAGGTTTGTCCTGCGTGGCAACAAGAAAAACAAATTCAGAAGCTGAAATCATTAAAAAATATTTCGTACACAGAAACAAGAAAATTATCTTTGCCACCATCTGTACCATCATTTGGAATCATAGTGCAGCACAGAAAATCCTTTGACACAGCTGAAAAATTTATGCTAACAGATTTAAGTTTTACCAGCCCGTTCTGTGCAACTGAAGTCACTGTTTCAGTCATCACTGATGATAAATTTTGTAATGCCACACGGCCTCCAAAAAAGATAGAAGTCGAGCAATATACCAGTACTGATTTTAATGAAAACATTACAATATCCAAGAATACAGATTTTGTTTCTGGATATAGAGATTCAAATGACAAGCCCATGATAGAACCGACTTGCCATGTTCAATCAACCCCTTGAGAGAATCTATAATTTACATCCTGATGATACAGAAGTTACAGAATCAGATTACATTGATTATGATCCTGAAGAAATTATAAATGACTATAGGCACAAGCCTTCAACCAGCCGAACAATTTTTAATCCACGCTTTTATCAAACTTTAAAAAAAGAAATATGCTAAACATCGACGTAAGAAAAGAAAAAAAACCGACATTAATTTTAGCTTTTGGATTTTAACTTTTGCAAACAACATTGGCATCTGTCCAGAAATCTTTGTATTTGATTATTTGTATCATGAATTTTAGATTAATGATACCTGTTTAGTTGTCATTGTTACTGTATTTTAGTAACGAATCATATTTGAATCGTTTTACCTTTTTATGAATCCCGTTATGTCTCCTATCGTTTGAGTTTTTAATCCATAATTAATGTTAAATATATAAATACCATATGCTTGTCGCAGCATAATCAAAACTGGTTTGTGCGCCATAAAACCTCAAACCAATCGTTAAACAGCCATGTAAGGTTTCGGGAATATTTTTGAAACACTTTTATTTCACCTGTAGTCACTTTATATTTGTAAAGATGTGTCACTTCACATTTCATAAATGTGTTTTAAACATTTGAAAAATTCTTTTTCGATATTCAAATTTATTTTTTAAACCATCAAGAAGAACATCATCTGTAAGTTAGATGCTATTGATCTAGTAAATAGTGAATCACCATCGACTAAGTGGCAGAAACAATATTAATTTTATGTTTTTCTTTCATAATATAAAATTAAGCATAAAGCACAATCTTCTCGAATAAGTTACTTAACCTTTTCTAAATCTGCGACAAATTCATCAAATTTTAAAACTGTTTGGTAAATTATTTTACCACTTCTGATGAGAGGTGCTATCTCAGAAATCACAAAAAATATTAATAAAGAAACTGATAAAAAAATTAAGATGCTGATACCACATAATATATTGACTTAATTATTAGATTACTTTCACAGCATCAAGCACAATCTTCTCAAATGAGTTTCTTAACCGTTTCTAAATCTGTGATAAACTCATCAAATTTTAAAACTCCTTGGTAAATTATTTTACCACTTCTGATGAGAGGTGCTATCTCAGAAATCGCAAAAAATATAAACATGTAATGAGATTTTATTAGCGATCCAATTTATCATAATCATTATTTTAAGACAGTATTGTGCCGACACCTATAGTCTGTGCAATTTCTGTAGGCGTTTCAAGGACACTTAAATCCTATCTCTTCACTCTTTCTCCGTTGTCACGGTTTCGACAGAGCTGTTTTTTTTTTTTTTTTTTTTTTTTTCACGCCAGTAAGAACGTTAAGCTGGCAGTTTACGTTTCAGTAAGGATGTTAGGCTATCTGACAACGTTCGAAAGAAAATGTTTGAAAAATTGGATTTTTTAAATACCATTAATGGTTTTTAAATGTATTGTCAATTATAAACATAATAAATACAAATATATATATATTTGAAAATATAGTATATTTCGAGAGATTGGAAAATTTGTGGTAAATTTTAATGAAATGTAACCAAAACGGTTAACACTCTACTCAAAATTATAAGGCAGCGATCCTATTTTTCTTTGTATACAAGTTATAGAATATAATAGTGAATGAAAGAAACCAAAATCTGAGAAAAATTTTGAAATGCAAAGAAGTTATAGGTAAAAATATCAGTTATAAATACATTTTTTTCCATAAATTCACGGCTTAATTTTTCTAAAAACAACTATAAATGAAAAAGTATTTCACCAACAATAAAACATTTGGTTTATTTTATTGTCCATATTATTTGAAACACACACTGAAATTTTTGAGTAAACACCTCTATAAATTTTCGAGAATTTTTATTAGAATTAAAGTTTTAGACCAATCGAAATGAAAGATAAATTTCAGCTGAAAAATATGTGACCCCGGTTGATGATTGAGACCTTCCTTTTCCTAGAAAAGATAAGCTGTTTTGGGGAGAGACAAGTCTGAACTACAAGAAATAATGATAATGAAAAAAAGCTCCCAGTGTGGTGTTTTAAACGTAGTCGGATATCTTAAGCTGGCAGTGTAAACAAATAATTTTATTCAATCTCTGAATCTGAGATAATTTCTGAAGTAAATAAAACAAATAAGGATTATTCACACAATTATATTAATAATTTAAAAGATAAAATTCTGAGATTTAAAAAAAAAGTATTAATAAGAGAATGCTGATCATTACTGAAATACCTTCAAATTTGAAATGCATTACTTCCTTTTCTGGCTTATTTATTAGCTTATAGCAGGGCTTCTTAAACTTTTGTCATTCACGACCCCATTTATGATTGCGAGTTTCTTGACGACCCCATACAAATATAAAAGAAAAATAAATTAATATTTTTTGATGATTTATTTATTAGGTAACAAGATACATATACATATGAAAATATATAAGTTTAGAATTCGTTTTGAAACATACAAAAATCTAAAAT
>JAPMOQ010057606.1:251684-290814 GCA_026543055.1 Argiope trifasciata | reverse complement strand
TTTTTTTTTATCATGCTTTCTCTTGCAGTATGTTTTTTTATCATGTTTTTTATCATGGAGGGTTGATGGAAATAAGTAGGATTGCTCTTGTTTAATATACAGATGCAATGATCGTTAATTATATTTTTGATCTGTTGCCCTCTTGCATTGAATGTCTGAGCTACCCCAAATCGGATTATGATCATTGAAATGAACCATGAGAAAAAAAGGCTTTGGTAACTGATAAATTGTCTAACAGGTGCTGGTGATAAATAGTATTAGGAGGGAGGTATATAAAACATACCGTCACTAAAATATCGATTTGCACCTGGATTGCTATAGTTTGTATTTCGCTATTTAAAGAGGCCCAAGTAAAAGGAAAAGCATTCGAAATTAACAGTACAGCACCTCCGGACGCCCTTGAGCCTTGGGTATAATCGTTTCTTATTATATTGTAATATTTTATTTTAACAGAATCTTCAGGAGAAAGATGCGTCTCCTGCAGACCAAGGCAGACGGGTTGGTATTTATTGAGAACTGATTTGATAGCATCAATGTGAGTTTTAACACCGTGACAATTCCACGAAATAAAACTAATTGCCATACCGAAAAAACTATGTATTGTCTCTGGTTTTAGGGTTTTCTTCCCCGTCCGTGGACATAACTTCATCATCATCTGATGGATGGATTTTAATGCTATCGGTATCTATATTTTCATGAAACTTTGATTCCTTTAACAAGTCTTGTTTTGTTAAGGTTCGCTTTTTTATAGACCATTTTATTTTTCCTTCTAAATTATTTTTCGCTTCTTGGATTCTCGTCTTGCGCATTGCTTTTGTTTCTTTGCAGTGTTTTGAAGGCTTATTTGGTGTGTCCAATTTTCTATTGCTTGTTGTAGGAATACGAGATACAGTGTTTGGATTTACGACATCGGCTATTTTTATTGAGCTAATTGGCAATTTTTTGATAGGATTTGAAACATTTTCTTCGTTTGATTCTAGACTGTTCATTTTGAATGTATTTAGCGTGTTTGATTGATTGAATAATGTTTCTAGTTTAGAATTTGTTCTGCTATTGTATACTGTTGGAGACTTTGTAGGTCTTGAGATTGGACTACGTGAAACTTCTGTTTGTATATTTGTTATATTTTTGCAGTGCGGACAGGTCTTTAACATTGATGAATATGATAGTCCTACAGTGGGAGTTCTGGATGCTACTATCTTTAGCGCATCAGCAAAGGAAATATTTTGTTTGACTTTTAATGCTTGAATTTCTTTCTCTTGAATCCAACGAGGACATTTTCGGGAGTGAGATGAATGGTCACCTTTCCAGTTACTACACTTAGGGGTAAAGGTACAGGTTTTACTACCGTGGCCGATTTCTGAACACCTGCCGCAAGTTTCCTTTTCATGACAGGCTCCCATAAAGTGGCCAAATTTTTGGCACTTAAAGCATCTTAGCGGATTGGGTATATATGGCTTTACAGGGCAATTTATGTTGGCTATACGAACAGATTTGGGAGGTGTAGGGATATTGAAAGTGAGTATTAGATGTTTCGTTGGAATTATCTGGTTTTTCAAGTTTAATAGATATTCTCTTTACAGATGTTACATTTTGATTTTGCAAGCATTCAAGAATTTCACTTTTAGAATCTGATTGAAACTCAGATTCAGATATTACACCACGAGAGTTATTTAAAGATTTATGAGGTGTAACAATAACTGCATTTTCTCCGGTTGATTTCAATGTTTTTAGTGATTGTGTTTGCTCCAGGGATTTAAATTCAATTAGGATTTCACCTACTTTAGTTTTCTTAATAGATTCAACTTCACCAATCATTGCTAAAAGGGTTTTATGTATCATAATAGGGGAACACAGTTTTAAAGTTGCCTTCAGTTTTTTTAATAATGAAAAAATTGTTAAAATGCAAATGGTGCTCCAAAGGAGAGGTTAACGGACACATGTCTCCGTCGGAACCAAAGTTTAGTGAACCCATAATTTTTCAGCGATGTTCATCCAGTACGCCCCTGCCCACCATGGAACCCAATAAAGAAAGGCAGCCGCCGGCTTCTCCAGCCTCGGTACTTACCTTAGGGGTGGTACCGGGATATATATCTACAAAGACTGCAGACCTAACCCTAGAGCAGTTAGTTCTCATAGAAATATACCACCGGCTGATTGACAAAAGTGGGTTCACTTCTATCGCCCGACTAATGGAGCAGCGTGGGCAAAAAGGCCTTTACCCCGTCTGCCGCCTTTTGACCCTTCTTGCGGTCTTCTTTGATGCCCGTCGACTTTACCGATAAACTGCCCAGGCATCCAAGAGGGAGAGACGCATCCTCCTGACTATGGGGGAGTGTGGTCACCAAGTGGGTTGGAGGTCTGATTCATGACCAAATCTGTGAAACGGACGGTCGTGGGACCCCGGCTAAAGAGAAGGCATTTTGCCCCTAACCTGTCGCCATATTTCAACATAAATAGAAAGGAAATATCAATACAACTCATATGAAAAATGGGAAAAGTAAGAATAAGAGAAGGATTGCTAGAGTAACCCGGGGGCGTGTTTACCAAAGACCTTCTGGGAGAAAGAAAGATCCCTGGGTACCTCGGGGTTGGGGACGCCACCAAAAGAAGATGAGCCTCTGAGGGGCAGTTGAATGTTTGACAGAAGAGCAGCAATAATTAATTATTTTTTTTTAATAGCTCTATAGTTTATGCCTTTACTTTGCCTTTAAATGTGGAGTTAAGGTGATAAAAAGTTATTTACATAATGACTTGCAATTGAATAAAATCGAACATTATATTCAGACGAAGTTCTTAATCAAATCATGAGTCATCTTCAGCTAACAATCTCCGCAATGAAGGGGCTGTAATGATTTGATCTCGATGGATCAAAGAATACTCAGAATTTTGTTGACACCTTTATTTTACAGCCCTATATATGTACAAAGAACAACTCGTTCTTATCCTGATTAAATAACTGCTATTTACATCGCAACAGTCCAAGTTGAAGGTTTGTACTTGAAGATCAGCTCTCCATTAAATAGTAAACACAACACCACTGGGAATTCATGGGTTGGTCAGTCAGTCAGTCATCATTTCAGGCGGCGTTCCAAATCTACCGGACTCATGGGCGTAGTCCAGCTGTCTCCCAGAACCCTTCTCTTCTTTTTCATTTGAATAGTGGTGGTTTTGACGGGGCACCCGCCCTGCGTAGCAGGGCTATCCCCAGTGTCCTGGTCTGTAAAGTCCTGGCAGCCTAACTGCCCTGAACTGTTTGCAGTATCTGGTAGAGATGCATAATCCACGATTTTTTTAATAACAAATATTTTTGCTATTGTTATTTTTAAATATTTGTTCCAAATAACTGCTATTTTAATCACACTTTTAATTAAAAATTATTAATTAGAATAAATAATATTTTTAATTATAATTAATATTTCATTTATTAAGTAATGTAGGATTGAAAGTTTATCTATTTAAGATAAAGTTTTAAGTTTGATTTTTTCTCACAACCATTTAATTAATTAATTCATTGGATTTAAATATTTTCTGAAAAAAATTGAAATTAAAAAGTATCATTTCTTAAAATGTTTACTTTAGTTCTATATTCTGCAAACAGATGGCGCCTGGAAAATGATTGCCGATAGAAGATCACTTCACCGGCAATCAAGAATTATCTCTATCGGATACTCATATTGTCAAGCAAGAAATCACAAATACTACAAAATAAGCAATTACTTCACTCTTACAAACACTTCCTGTGAATAGCACCATTTACAGTGATATGCGGTTTCGAATGATTCAGTAATTCTATGAATAGCATGGTCCATTCACAGATTTCTCCATTTCTCTTTTACGATTCAATTAAGGGGATTGGAAGAATGGCTGGTCTGGGGTTGAAAATCTGGTTTAATGTTTATTGTCCTCCTGCTGAGGACACCCTTCTGTTTCCTCCTATTTCTTCGGGGGTTATTTCTGACTGCAGGTGTTCTCTATGGGATCTTTGACGCTGATCGATGCGTTTTTTTGGTCAGATAATTCTTTAGGAACTCAGGAGTGAACTTTTGCTAGGGGAGATGCAGTTAAATATCTTATTTTATTGTTATGTTTTATTACGATTGACATCTAGAGCCTTTTAACTCTTTTCATGCATAAGATACATTTATAAAAGAAAACCTTTCTATCTTTTTGTAGTAAATATTTGAAGAAAACTGTCTATTTATCATTTATTGATAATTATAAAATCGCATCGTTACGGGATGGTAATTTCTTATGTGGTATTTCTTTTCTGTTATTGAATTCAACTGTATTAAATTATTAACTGATTTATCATTTTGGTTAGAGTAGCTTTCAATTTTCAGTAATCTGTATGGAAACAACAAATATAAATAATATCGTATTTAACTCAACGGATTTATTAAAGAATTATTAATAATTTACAAAAACCAATCGTGGTATTATTTATTTTACATTTTAAATTTTTGTGAACCATATTTTTGTGCTATGAGAATTATATAAATGTGCCTAACAGACTTAGCTTGACTGTTGCACTCTTAATGAATAAACAAAACATAGTATCATTTTTGTAAATTATTTTTTAAATCTATATTTGAAATATTAAGCAACAGTAAGATTTTTTTTTCCGAAATTATATAAATGGAATGAGTTTCATGCTAGCATATGCTGGATTAATGTGTTAGAGGGTAAAATACACAAAGGGAGTAAAATATTTTTACAAATTACGATCTTTAAAATTTTTATGGTTTTTTTAAGAGTATTTTGAAATTATATATTTCCTTTAAAATATGAGATTATTTCTGCAATTTTATATAATTATCATTTATATTAGCGAAATAATGTATATTATAACTATAATTATAATATAATAATAATGTTTATTATAAATATAGAAAATATATATATATATTAAGTTGTTCTAACTCCAATTACTATATAGTTTTGAGAATCACAAATATCGCGGTTTGCTCTACCTTTCTTATACACAATTTGTAAAAAAAAATATAAGAAACATAATTAAGAAATATGCTAGATTTTTAAAAAATAATTGTTTTGCACTTATTTTAACATTTAAAATTGGCAATTTGAAGAGGCTTTTATTTCGATAATTAACATTTTGTAATTAGTGAAATGTTAGGATTTTGCGGCTTCAGTGAAGGAGATGGGGCATTCTCTGAGGACAGAAGAGAAGAATGTTTTATGTTCCTGGTATTTCCTTTCTTTTCCTAGAAGGATCAGGGGATCAAATGATACCCATTCTTATCTTTCAAAGGTGTCAGCTAAGGTCATGAGAGTCAATACGGGAATTGTTCCCTTGCAGTTTTACGTTGAAGGAAATCGCGATTCTTTTTATTTATTTATTTTTTCCACTTGCAACATATTTGCCTTTCGTAGATTTTACATTAGTATTGTACAAAAAAGGGGCGGGGTATACTGATTCCTTCAATGTCTTTTGGTACATTCACCATTTGGTACATACATTTTTTTTAGTATTAAAAATATCCATACTGCAGAAACTTGAGATTCATTTTACTTACATTCGTAGTTACAATTTTTGATAATTCTCTCTCATTTCTGCGATTTTTAATAACGAAGTATTGTCTGGTGTTTTTCATGAGGTTTCATGGTACATTAACCAGATAATCATCAATTTTATATTAATAAAAATAATTTTTTTTTAAGTTGATTATTTTCTACTTGTTATATGACAAAGAGATCTTGTGATCTTCCTTGCTTAATATATTTTGAACAAAATGTTATCATGCAAATTCTTCTCATACAAAATCACGACCATCGTAAGCGTTTACGATGGTCGTGACAAATACATACATGCTTTCATGGGTGTGATTTCGCAGATCGTTTCAAGAGAAACCATTTATTTCTTCTATATAATTAAGAATCATTCGAACAATGGACTATTCTAAGGATACCTAATTTTATAATTTTTATAGGCTTTATGTATATATATAAATCTAATTTTTAAGAATGGATAACGTAATATGTTTATGCATTGCTTTGAAATGCGATTAAAATTGAATTACAGTTCTATTACTAAAACCGAAGCAGAATTCCGATAAGATAAGCAAGGCAAATGCCCTAGTGTCTCTAGGATGAGAAAAGGCCGCAAACAGGTCAAATTAAAGAATATACTTTTTCTAGTTGCATAATAAGTTACTAAACTACAAATATCAGAAAAAGTGGTGTGGGAAAAACATATTGAAGCCTCCACGTGTGTTTAGTAATTACCTACTTAAACTAAAGATACTGATCCTCTTTTTCAGACAGTGTTTTTTCCTGGAAGTCGAGTCATAAAAGGTGGTAAACGGCCTAGTAACTCAGGGGAAGGGCGAATAAAGGACGGACCTCTCAAGTTCAAATCATCTCCTACAAATCTTTTATCCACGCTTGCCGATTTCAATCAGCAAGCATTTTAAAACGTTGCTTTGTTTCATATTTAACACACTTAAAAAAAGGGAGGGTAAAGTGGCAGGACGGAATTTTACTTTAAATAATACTTTCCTACTGCTTTCACATTTTAAATCTTAATTTTTATAGAAAAATTGACTTTTTCATTTTATAATTCTATATGAAAAATTGTTTAAAAAAAGTTATTTTTTCAATATCATTTCAGACGGCATCATTTCTAACACTTCAAAGTATTCCCTAAACAAAAAATAATTCCAAATGTCTTATGAATCTAATTTATAAAAGAATTTCAAAGCCATTGTTTTGTTTTTAATCTCCCAAATTTTTTATTAATTAATATGCAAAATTCCAATGCTTTTTTTCCCGTGCATTGTTGTATAAATGAAATTTCACTTTTTTAAAAATTCATTTTAATTTTTTAAATAAACAGTGTGAAGTAATAGAAATAATTAATATGCTTGAAAATTCACAACTCTGTTTAAACTTATAAGTGAAATTGGAAATGACAGAACACGTAAATTTTATTGCAATAACAGCGTCTTTACATAAATTATTGATCTGGGACAATTTCAGGTTTCCAACAGATATTTACTGTAGGATTTCAAGACCAATTACTTTCTTTTGACAGCAATCGGTTATCAATCATTGATATGCAGTTTCGTCAACTAATTGTATCAGAATTCAGGAGGATTGAACTCTTTCAAAAACGTTCAGCCGATCAATGAGACATTTGCCAGAAAAAAAATTAATAAATAATTCGATATTTTGTGCTTTTTATGACAATTCTCAGGAATGATTTAATTAATGTTGTGCTTAAGATATAAAAAAAGATTTTTAGTTTTTGTAGTAAAAAAATGAAAAAAAAACCTTTTTTTTCTATTTATTATATTTTGTTTTAATCTATTTTTTTTCTATTTTTTTATTAATCATTTATTGACACTGACTAAACCGAATATTTGAAGGGCAGGAATATCTTAAATGATACTCTTTTTTTGTTGTTGTTAAGTTAAGTTAAATTAAATTATTGTCCGATTTATTATTTAAAAAATTCTGCAGAAGAAAGCGTTTCTTTTTTATTGAAAATTATGCAGATGCCTTGAGATTCATGGAGATTTCTTTTAATTAGATTACCATCTTCGATCTGGATGGTTTCATTCTACATGTGAAACTTCTGAAAGGCTAGGGATACGAGACTTGTGTCATAAAAACACATCGGTTTTCCAAACGGGAAGCACTGCAAACGAGTTGGGCGAATTTTCGCGTTCCCCCAAATTTACGAGGGGCCAAGAGTCCCTCTAAGGGTAGGACAGTTAAGGCTCGTTCAAGCCAAATGTTACTGCTTTCGTTTATTGTGCACTACTTCAAAGTCTAAGGGATTCTAAGAACAGTGAATGAGACGACTGTTCTGTTTAGTCAAACCCCGACAGTTGATAAACATCATTTTGCGAATCGTTGCACGGAGAATTGTTTTCTTAACTTTTTCTAGGTATTTTTAGCAAAAATTAGTCAGAAAATTGGTTGGACAGCTAAAAAAATGTATTAGAGGCTCATAATTGGCTTTTTAGATATTAATTATCCAGGCCCTAAAACATCTCATAGCTGTTTTATCAGAATTCAATATTGTTTATAATCATTATTCTCTATAGAAAAATAATTACATTTTCGTTTTTAAATGATTCCAAGTAATGAAATATACAACTCAAAACCTTATGAATTGTACCAATATAAATGCATATCAAATATATTTATCCAGAATTTATTTTTGTTGTATACTTTTCAAATGATTTTAAAGTCTTAATAAAACTTAAAACAATCGACATTTTATCGCAATTTTTTCTCTCGTTTATTTCCACCACTTTAAATTCACATTTAATGAAATTGGTATTTTTAAAAACATTCAAATGCAGCTAAAATGAACAAACAATTCTTTTAAGATATTATGCAAGAGTATTTTATTCCCCATAAATTTTGGTAAGTTTATAATGTCTAAAATTTTCTTTTAGAAAGTACGGAGAGCAGGTGATCATTGATGACATATCTAATGGTCAAAATTTTAAATATACACTAAAAATTTGCAGAATCGGTTATAAGTGAACATGATACCTAAAAACAAAAGCAACTAGATAAGTTAAATATATCCTGCAATTTTATCAAAATATATAATTGTATTAATTTTTTGAATATAA
This sequence comes from Argiope trifasciata, assembly GCA_026543055.1. Classification (NCBI taxonomy): domain Eukaryota; kingdom Metazoa; phylum Arthropoda; class Arachnida; order Araneae; family Araneidae; genus Argiope; species Argiope trifasciata. The sequence goes on along the minus strand of JAPMOQ010057606.1, from coordinate 282,202 downwards.
TTTGTAAAAGGAGTGATTATCCGTCAGTCTGTCTGTTCATGAGAGTTTGATTAATCATTTAAAAATAGGATAAATGAAATTGCTTTGCTTTGACATCATTATTACAAACACGTATCCAATTTTCGCTCCAATCTAAAAGGATAGGAAGACGTGCTTCATACATACTTGATTCTATTTAACAGTATAAAGAAATACGGATACGCTGCACTGCATAAACATATGCATAAGAGAAAGTAGAGAGGTAAACACTATCATTGATCTTTACATTAATTGCAAAGATTAATGGTAGTATTAGACTGTTAGATTGCTTTTAATTACAATAATAATAAAATACTGATAAAAATTGCTTTCCAGTTTGAAACCCGCAAATTTTAAGGTTGTTACTGCCCCAATGTGGGTAATTGTAGTCTCGTTTCATAAGTAACACCCCTATCAGTAACAAAATATGAGTGAAGTAATATATAATCCCTTATTTGATACGAGTAAACAACAGATTGTTATTTCAAGGCATAATTATGAATGCTATACTTTTGAATATTCAAAAATAATTTATTGCCCACGCATTTTTGAAGCATTTATCTGGATTATTTTGCATTAGAATGTGCATAGAGACATGGAATTAAAAATCCTGCTGCTCTTTACAAAAGATACATCTATCTCATTTATCCACACAGGTTTTATTCTTTAATGAATATTCTCATTTGCAAATCAACAAAAAAATGCTTCAAAATATTGTAAAATAAATACAGAATCTTTGAAATTCCTTTTTTTAGAAAAAATATTTTATAAATCTATTGTTTTATCTAAGAAACATATCTTCTTTGATAAACTTTTTTAAAAAAAGAGAGTTTGCGGTGTTAAAGATTTTTACGATGTTACCTGTCTCTTAACATTCCTAACAAAAATAATCAAAAATTCAATTCAATTTATTGATAAAATTGATGTTATATAAACAAAAGTATTGATATATACGTGACGCCAGCATTTAGATTTTCTGTTATAAATTTTATATATACATATATATATATATATATATATATATATACATATATATATATATATATATATATATATATATATATATATATTTACATACATATATATATATATATATATATATATATATATATATATATACACACACACATTTGGATGAATTTCTGTATTGCCCAAGATGTTTTAAAAAATTCACGAGGAAAAATTTACCATTAGCAATTTATTTAAAATATCCCTTTTAATCTTAAAAGAGCTTTAAAAAAACACGAGCTATCATTCCGTGCAAAGGTATTCTCATGCTAATTAAGCACAGGAAATTTAATTATATGAATATCAAATGGTTGCAATCATGAAAATATAGAAAAATACAGTATTAACAGTGGTTATGGTGTTTATATTTATTTAAGGATATCAAATATGAAATTTATTCAAAGTGTTGAATACCAGTAAAAACTTGTTTTTAAAAAAAATCTTTCTGCGGAGACTTGAGTGCGAAAGAAATCTTGTTTTCGTACAATAAGACTAGCCACGCAATTGCTTCCAGCAATAGTCATTATCTTGCGATAAGATCGGAACAGCTCAGAACTACGACTCTTTGTGAAAGTAGAAACGTGTCTACATGTGATCAATAGGTTCCGTTGCCCGCCCCACCCCTATTTGTGGGAGGTCTGTTCCAAGAAATGCATCATTGTGTAAGGGACTTTCCCTATCCCTATGAATAATAGAATTCTTGTTTGAGAGCTTCTATTGGACAGATCGTATCGATTGTAACTTTCTACGGTGATTGCAAGACCTGTAGTTGAAATATCAACAATACGATACGATCATGGTAAGGGTGTGATTTGAATCACATCCTTTTATGAAAAGTATTGATCACTGGTATCTGTGACTTTCTGATATTGGTTACGTAATAACCGTTCTGAAAATACTCGTCATCCCTAGTATCTGGTAGAGTCTGCAAGTGGTCCTTACGAGAAGCGTCTAGGGGCTGGAAAAAAATTTTGCTCCGAGGGAAAAAGAGGGGAAATTTTGAGCGGGAAAAATATTCCGATTATATGCTCATTACGCCTATCCTCAATGGTCGAAATGGTTGCGTATGTTTTTTGGGAGCTGAAAGATTGTTTTTAACGCATTTTCAAATTTATTTATTAATAAATGCAATTATAGCGTGCATATAAAAAGTATCTTTCAATCATTTACGAATGTAATAATTTTATGAAATAATGTTTAATATGTTTGTAAGAATTGCAAGCTGCACAGGATACAAATATTTTGAATCCTGTACAGCTCATCATACTTTTCTGTTTGTAAACCTGTTTATATCATTTAAGAAGTTATAGGATTAGATGTTAATTCTAGATATTTATTTTTGTTAAGAAAATAACTTTTTATGAAATACTCGTATGTATTTTTTTTTTCAGATTATCAAGCATGTAAGTTACATTTATATAGTCTTACTTTATTTAATGGAAATATATTGTCTATATATTTTTACTCAGTATACCCATGTTGACAATAAATCTAATACGCGCAGCTATTTAAATAATTTTTTTAAAAAAAAGCATTTCATTGGCAATTGATGTAAAGATGCTCAAAAGATTATCCTCAGTTGTGTAAATAAATTGCACATCAAACTGGGGATTAAATTAATGTCTTGTATTTAGCTTGATAAAAATCTTGAATTTGATTTCTTAAGATTTTAAAATTTATATTTATAAAATATTATAAAAGTTATTCCAGGTTTTAATTTTTCTGAAGCCCAATAAAAAGGCTTTTTATTACAGGATTTTTCCCATGTAAAATTTTTAAAGAAAATAAATGCCTTATATTCAATGGGAATGTATATTTAAAATTATGGATCTTTTTATTCTGTAATGGCTATGACTTCATAATATGCTGAAAAGAAGAGCTCTGCCAATATTTTTATGTATTCTGAAAGAAAATATTTATATTACACTTTGTATATTTCATTATATCTGAAAATTTTTGAGATAAATCTTACTTCATTTTTGAAAGCATTATATTTAAGGATTGTTTAAGATTTTCATCATTGTGCAATGAAAATTTTTTCTGTGTAATAAATCATGTTCTACTATTAAAATTTGATTTCATATATTTTTGTGTGTGATCGATTTAATTCAAAAACCAGCAGCATTTTTGTAATGAAATTATGTATAAAAAAAGGTCAGTTAAATATCCCTAATATAGATTCTAGGTGAAATGAATATTGACAAATTCTTCTAATATTCAATTCTTTTTATTATAGTATTATACTGACTGTATTATATATATACACCATCTCAATTCAAAAAATTTTCAGAGGTTTACTATTTTATTTCAGAAATTTATGAGTAATATAATGGAAAAATGTGAAACTATTATATAGTATCACTTTTAATCAAGTAATCAAACTTCTGGTATGAGTAAATTAGTCAAAAATACTGTAATTCTTTAAAATAAGCATTTTATATCACATAAATTTTCTAAATTATTTTAGATATTTACAGTGACTTAATTTTAGTATTTAGAAAAAGAATTTCTGTAACCTATTGTTGTAATGTATCTACTGAATAAATTTTTTTATATATGAATTTACAAAGTATAAGTTATAGTAATATATATACTTATAGTAATATATGACATGCTTAGTCATAATTATTTTTATACATTAATGTAATTTATGTTTACATTGGTTATTCTCACTTTAAAAATCTTAAATAATTTATTTTTTTATTTTGAAATTTTTTATTTATTGTAGATTTTATACATAGGAAAATTTACTGTGCATAAAAAAGGCATTTTAACAGAATTCTGTAGCTTAATCCTTTTACACTATTCTAGTCATAAATAACTTCAGTGTTGGATTTATTTAAATATTTGCTGTGGTTAAATTACATGCTTATATTTTACTTTTAATATATATATATCTATATTAGCGGTAACTGCATGGCACTGCCCATTATATAGCATCCAAGAAGAAAAATTAGTTTTAAACTTGTTTAACCTCTACCCGATATAGCATGGGCATGTTTGATAACATCAAATAAACAGAAAATATTTAGAAATTATCAAAAATAGCTACATAACAAATTTTTATAGAACAAAACTTTTTGATATTTCATGTGTTCTGACCAAGGTTAGATTTCCTTCTTTTTGGCATAACGAGATTTGAATCACTGTTTAAAATCAGATGTAAACAAAGAAAAGTATCACATATGCATACCACAGCTCTTACTGTTTGCGCATGCACAGAACAATTAAAATCTTAAATATAAAACTCCCTTTATTATTTTGACATGACTTTAATGTACCCAATAAATATCTTATACAAGTTACCTAATAAATGCTCTATAAAATGGTATAAATATCTTCAGTATCCATTATTTCTCGAGTTTTGTGGGTTCAAATAAACAGACATTTTCAGGAGACTTCATTTTGCACTATGTATATACATATGTATTTGATATTTTATATTATCAGCTTCATTTACAATCTGTTTTAAATATTAGGTTGGTGCGTATGAAATGTCGGATTCTCTTTACATGCGGGCGTTTGTCTCCCTGTTTTCTTTATACTTTTGTCTTTGGCATAACCTCATTCATAGTCGTATTTTCCATTGCCAGAGACTCATTTCAGCAAAATAGGTTTTCTCGAAGGTCTTTCCTTTTGTTATTTCTTTTGAGTTTATTGCCGATATGAATTCTGCCGACATTCGCGTCATTTTCTTATATGAGTACAAACTTGGTAATAGTGCTGCAAAAGCTGCACGCAACATAAACCAAGCGTTTGGGGAGAATACGGTTAACGATCGGAAAGTGCAGCGTTGGTTCGAAAAATTTTGGACTGGCGATTTTTCACTGCAAAATGAGCCGCGTGGAAGACCCAAAACGTCTGTGAAGAATGATGACCTGAAGGCTCGAGTGGAAGCGGATCCAGCCGTATCCACGAGGGAACTTGCTATCAGGATGAAAGTTGACCATACAACGATATTGAGACACCTTTCTGAGATTGGCAAGGTTAAGAAGATGGACAAGTGGGTACCGCACGAAATGACAGAGAGAAATAAGCTGGAACGAACTGGAATATGAAGTTTTGCAGCATCCACCATATTCACCGGATCTCTCGCCGACCGATTTTCATTTTTTCAAGCATTTAGAGCTGTTTTTAAGGGGCAAACACTATGAAAATGAAGACAGTCTAAAAAACTCGATATCAGAGTTTATTAATTCTAAAGACCAAAATTATTTTAAGACAGGCATCTACGCTTTAAAATCTCGTTGGGAGAAGTGTATTGAAGCGAATGGAGCATACTTTGATTGAATAAACAGCTTTTGAAGAAAGATATGCAGTTTTATACAATCACTTAAGAATTCGACATTTCATACGCACCAACCTAATATCTTTGGAATCCAAAAGTTTAACTTGCTCATAATAAATAAATAATGAAACACATAATTAGCTGACATCAAATTATAGATATCAGCAAATCAACATTTATTTAATTAAAAAGATTCTCGACTCATAGATTCAATCATTTGTTTTAAACATTTACACAAAATCGTGTTCCAATTAAATTTTAAAGTGCTTAACTTTTTCACAAATTCCTATTCTTTATAGTAAAGATGTTATATGTTAGCCTTGATAAAATTGACAAGGTTTATATGGGAGAAAAAAAGGTTGGAGAGGGAGGTTTATATGGGAGTGATTCTTTTTTTAAATGTTGGTCTATTATAAAAATGCAAATTAAAAAAGAACCAAAACATACTGGTATCAATATTTCCTTCCTTGTTTGAGGCATCTTCAACTACCTGCATTCCTATTTACGGTAATAAGTTATCAGTACTGATTAATTTCAAGATGAATATCAAAAATTTGGAATCTGACAGAGAAGATATTTCATGTCAAGTGAGCATGATCTCTCATATCTGTAAGTGCTCCAAAATGGGGAAATAACTATATCTCAACTTTAAACTCCATATTTGATGCCTTTTAAAATACTATCATTGTTTCATATCATGAAGACTTATTTGTATATATGCATAGTCAATCATTTTCCAATAACAAAATTCCACTTCATTTTTTTATGTGTGATTGATTTGATTTTGAACTCAAATACCAGCTATTCAAATATTTGAAATTATTAAAACAACCAGTTAAGCATTTCTATAATAATGCAATTCCTAATGTAATGTGCATGCACATCCTTACACATAAAATGTTTAAATATAATTCCGTAGCTGAACTCTCAGAATTAACTATGCTATAAACACTAGAATTTTGACTGCCTTCAAGAATCAGGCGCAGAGTTGAATTTATTGAACTATATGCTTTCTATAATGATATTGTATGCAATCAGTTTCACTTACACTAATTTTTAAAGAATCCTTAGGGATCATTCAAAAATAAGAAATTAGTTGATAACAAATTAAAACTTAAAATAATTTTAGGTATCAAACCAACAATTATTTAATTAAAAAGATACTTAACGCATGTATTTAACAATTTGTTTAAAATAATTTCAAAAATAAAATCTTGCTCGTATTGTATTTTAAAATAATAATTTTTTTTTCATTAACTCCTTCCTTTTTATAGTAAAGATATCAAACTCAAATGTTAACTTAAACAAAATAAATAGGGTTGAGTTTATGTGGAAGAGAATATATATATATATATATATTCAACAAAATGTTAATCTATTTTTAAAATGTCATTAAAAAAACACACTCAAGACAAAAGTAATATCAGTCTGCCTTTCTTGCATGTGGAATCTTATCATAATGCTTATCTCAAGTAATATGTTTTGTCTATCGGATTAATTTCAACATGATACAAAGTGAATATCAGTAATTCTAGACCTAACATAAAACATATTTCATGTCATAAGCGAAAATAATTATTCAAACTTATAAGTATTTCCAAACATGGAAATAATTTCATAAATATCTGAGAGATCTAAAATTTCAGCTTAATTGAATTTTACTTAAAAAATAAACAGAATAGCATTGATATATTACATATGGTTAAGTACCAATAGTATAATAATGGAGAAAATTGGGATCAATCAATAAAACTGAACATAAAAGAATTTAAATCCTCAAACTTGTTTCATATATTTCTCAGCCTTAAAAAAAAATCCTTATATATTTTTGATGCCAAGCAGTTTTTTTAAAAAATAAATTTGTGAAAGACTAAATATGTATTTTTAAAATTATAGTAACAAAAAATTATATATTTATTGCAATTCATGCACTTATTTTGAAGGACAAGATATGTGATAGAGATGTAAGATTAATAAAAGTACCATAACTTTGATAATCAGGTACTTAAAAATATTTTGTCAAGGATATTAAGCATAAATATTATGTTATTATATAATTCTTTTATTGGTTTTATTTATATATAAAACTTTGATCAATAAAATCACATCTTTGGGCCTTTATATTTTATCTTCTACTAACACTTGTTATTTAGATGCATTTGATTTTGCATTAAAATTCTAATAATATCATAAGATTTTAGAACTTTAAAACACCATCCTAAGGTTTGGCAATTTTTAAATATTGTTAGAAAATAAAAATATTAAAAAATAACATTTCAAATCATAAAATCTCAGTTGTATAGATATATGTCAGTAAAAATTTATGTTTCAGTAATAAATATAAATGTCAACACCCCCTCCCCTTTAAAAGTCAGGGAGCTAACAATAATAAGAATTTAGTAAAATATTATTAAAGAAAAAAATGATAAATTTTTAATCATGAATAATAAATGTTCCCATTTCAAATTGTTAGTTTTTCACAGTTTTTTTTTTAAATATAGGTACATTTAACATTTTCAATATGTTATTACATATATAACACTTCCAATAATTAAATGAAACACAAATTTAGATTACAATGCAATTTTGAACTTTTGCTCTCGTTGAGACAAGAACAAGACTCTCATTTTAAATAATCTTTTAATCAAAAATAAATAGGACCAACAGATTACATTTAAACTAAAATATATTCTCGTAGCAGTATGAGCAATTATCTACTTCATGATCATCAGTTTAATATTAATTGATTTGTCTGTCAAATGAAACATTAAATACTTCAATGACATAGATATCAAGGCTAAATATGCATGTACTCAAAACTTCAATATGATTTTACTGTTTATTTGCAAAATAATAATATAAATAAATTTAAAAATTTAAATGCCATTTCAGTAGAGTTGAATAAAATTCACTTAAATTATGAAACTGAAATGTATCCACTTTTAATATGTAAATTTATTTTTCCTTTGAATTGAAATATTAGACTCATATATATATTCATAACTACAATTTCTGATTATATATATTTAATACATATAGTTGAGTATGTATTTAATACAAACCTAATTATGTGTTTGAAAACATTCATTAAGAATGCATACTGGCGTCATAAAACCAAAATTTTCTCTAATAAATACAAAAGCTTTCTATAGTTACTAACTGATCAAATAAAAATAAAATACTTGTATGTTGTCACAAAAACTCCATATAAACAAATTGTATGACATCGTGTTTTTATTCCGAAATATGTTTGCAAGTAAAAAGAGAAAATTTCAAATTAATCAAAGTGCCTAATTAAATAATAATAATAGAAAAAATGAACCAATAATTTTGGTTTACGTGGTTAGAAATCTATAACGTATTCTTTATTTGAACATTTTTTTGTGTGTGTGTGCGGCATCTTACTTTTTATATCATATCATAACTTCTAATTTAAAGACTATTTTTATATTTAGTTCAATAACACTATTCTAAAATCCAAGGCATCTATATTTCAGAAATTCCAAACACAGATTTCAAATCATTTTTGTACTAACAGAACAAGCAATTTAGCTCAGGAATCTGACGGACAAATCACGCGCCACAGATAAGAAGATCCTTCCTCTGAGTCACGTGGGTTGAAAGAGCTGCCTTTATTTTCCCTAAACATCAGTAAATCCCTTCATTTTCCCCAAAAAGCAGAATTTGGTTGCTGTCCCTAGAGGCTAGTGTCCTTACGGTCTGGTCAAAGTGGTGGGGAGTAAGGGTGGGAGAGTAGGGTCTCGTCCAATGGCGTTTGTCCTTCAGCTTGGCGTTCTCATTGGTTGTCCAAACTATTAGCGTTGTGAAGCCCAGAGAGAGTAGGATTTAGGTGTTAGTGATTGAGGCTAGACTATTGTTTGAATTGAACCAATCCTGTGATTAGTAAGAGGAGGGGGGAGGTTCGATTCATGAGACCACTGAGGGTAAGGAGATTTGTTCTTAATCGGCTATTAGCACATTTCGCGGCCTTTTAGTTTTAACATTAGGGGTATATGGTTTAATTTCGGCTATTGCTTCGTTTTTATTTTTATCCAAGCTATTGAAAAAGTCTGTTGAGAGTTTCTTAATTGTTTTAATAAAGGTGTTATATCTGATAGCATTACAGATGTCAGTGGTTCTCATGAACCGTCTGGCTTTACATATTGCTCTGATGATTTGGTTATGTTGTTGTTGTAGAATTTTAAGATTTGATTTGGCTGCATGTCCCCACACCGGACATGCATATGTGAGTACTGGACGCAAATAGGCTGTAAAAATAAGCATTTTCATGTCCCTATGTAATTTTGAGTTCCGGCCAATTAGGGAGAAAATTTTGCGCGACTGGGCACGGAACTTGTCCCTGACATAGTTAAAGTGTTTTTTTCAGATCAATTTTCTGTCTAAAATTACTCCTAAATATTTTGCCTCCTGAGACCATGGGATTTGATTGCCTTTTAAACATAGTTTGGGGAAATCCGGCTGTTTCTGGGACTTGTGAAACATTACGGCTTCGGTCTTGGAGGCATTGATTTCTATCTTCCATTGAGGAAACCAATCATCCAGTTTGTGTAGGTGTTTATTTAATGCGATGTGTACGTAGTTGGGATTTTTATTTTTGGCCAGTATCGCTGTGTCATCTGTGTACAAGCATAACATAGTGTTAAACTGCTTGGGCATATCATTGATGTATATTGAGAAGAGTACTGGTCCTAACTTAGATCCCTGAGGCACTCCAGCGTTTATATTCTTTAATTCTGATAGTTCCTGCTTAACCCTAACTTTGAATGATCGCCCGGTTAGATAAGACTCGAGGATACGTATCAGATAGCCTGGAATCTGATATTCGATCAGCTTGAAAATGAGCCCTTCTTTCCAGACGCGATCGAAAGCTTTTTGTATGTCAAGGAAGACGGCTCCTGTCTTTTGTTTATTAGCAAATCCTTCAGTGATATACAGTAAACTCTCGCTACAACGATACCCGATACAACAATAACTCCCTCTACTACAATAATGTTTTGTGGTCCCGGTGATTTTGCATATAAACTAATGTTAATCTCCCCTCAATATTGCGATATTCTCTAGAACAATAAACCTCTGTAAAACGATTTTTTCAATCTAAATTTCAGTATTATTTTCTCCCTTTATAATAATATTTTGATTTTCAAATGCTTTTTTTTTTTTCGTTTTCTTTTGTTATTTTTTCCGTCTATTAAGACTCATTGGGAATATTGTGGAAGTTGGTGGGAAGTAACAGAAAAAACCTTTCGGAATTGCTGGAAAAAGGGTGGTTTTTGTGTTATGGAAGATAAGAAATCTGATAATGATGAAAATTCCATAGACAATGATCTCTCAGATGATCAAGAATGTGTTTTGCACATCAAAAAATCCGTATCCCAACTTGAAGCAAGTGGTAAAAAGTTTGGAATTAGTATAGAAGACTATTTAACAGCAGATGATGATCTTATGGTTTTCGCAGGAGTTACTGATGAAGATATTCTCTCTGAAATTACTGATGAGATAGGAAACAATGATGAAGATGATGATGATGATAATACAGGTCCATCGCAGTCCTTATTGTCATCCCAGGTAGCTCTTCAATCTGTGAATTCTCTACGGACATTTTTTTTTTCAAGCCTTCCGTCGACAAATGAAGAACATTTTCGTGCACTAGACTCAATGCATACAGTATTGGTGAACTTAACAGTTAAAAAAATGAATAAACAAACAAAAATATTGGATTATTTTCAATAAAAAGTGTTTTCAGGAATATTTCTGTGCTTATTTTCTGAATTTATCTTATTTATTTATTTTTTTAGTATCTAAACCACTATTATTAGTATTTTACAAATTAATTACTTCTAAACATAGAATTAAAAGTAGTATGTTATGCACCTTAAACTAATAATAATAATAAAAAAAAACTCTTATTAAATGCTCAAAATATGTGTTCCCTCGATATAACAATATGCCTCTCTACAACAATATATTTATTTGATCCCTAAAATATTGTTGTAACGAGGTTTCACTGTATTCCACTACTCTGAAAAGCTGGTGTGTTGTCGAGAGGTTGGGTCTAAACCCAAATTGCTCTGGACGTAGGATGTTGTTATTTTCTAGATGAGTATTTAGTCTTTTCAGGATCACGCTCTCGGCAATTTTGCTAAGTGTAGAGAGAAGTGAGATTGGTCTGTAGCTAGAAGGATTTGTGAGGTCCTTTCCTGGCTTCTCTTCTTTTTCAAAACACTCTGCATCTTTTATCAGAGCGACAGTCACCGCCTCCTCTTCTTCAGAGGCTACCGGTTCTCTCTTCCGGCCAATCATGTCCAGCCAAGGGCCATTTCCAAGGGCGTCAGTCTGTCGTCGGAAGGTAATTAAGGCGCTCCGAAAAGTTTGGAACACGGGGTTCGCTTACAATAGGGAAATTCGGCATCCAGATGTTTGGATGTTTCATTGTCTCTAAAAGCGCTATCACTGTCTTCTGGGCCAGGAATTTCTACGTGTGTTCTTTCAGCTATAGGTGCCTCAGGTCCCGAAAGGAGAACATCGGCAACATCTGGTTATCTCAAGGTGTCTAGTAAACACAAAGGAAACACAGCTGGCGGAAATATTTTATCACTAAAGGGGGACGGGGAATGTTAAAGAATGTTTGACTGTTGAAGATTGAAGAGAAACATGCAACTTCCAAATGGCTCTTACCCCTTCATCCGAAACAATCTGAGTTGAATCCTTTTGTTTTACTACAACCTCATAATTAATGAACTTTATTTGAAGTGAAGCAAATGCCAAAAAATTTTAATTAGTTATTTTTATAAATTTCCACGATTTTAATCTTAACGAGTTCGAAAAATGCATGCTTTGGAAAATATATGTTTTTTACCTATAACAAAGATTACTCAAAAATGCTTAGAGCTAGAATGATGCTATTTGAGGTATCGTTTTAATGCCAAATTTGTTTATTTCTATCAAATTTTAAACAAAATCTGCGCAACTGTTAACACGATAGCTTAAACGCTAACAGAGCTAAACACCGGTACTCAGATATATCATTTCTATAGTAGACACCTTTCAAAATTTAATCCATATCCAACTAGAGGTTAACCTTTTATCTATTCGTCTATAATTTCAGATCGTTTTATTAACGTCCCTTTGTAAAGCAACACTAGGGCTATTTTGGGATGGACCTCGTCATTTTGAACCACGGACGGATAACGAGAACGACACCTGAGCTGGCAGCCCCCTCTCCACACAACAGCATACCAGCGGGAGGGCATTAAGCCCGACAGGTTTAACGTGCAAGAGACTTATAATTTCAGAAGCACGACACAAGGATTTTTTATACATCAAAATTGTCCTGTGACTTTGTGACTGCAATAGCAGTTCTGTGTCAAATTTCGGTTTCAAACGATTGGAAAAAAGGAATCAAAAATTCGTTTTTCGGATAATGTTAATCGTATGCATTGATTAACCATCCAAAAATTCCCCAAGAATCATACGATAAATTCATACTTAATTCTAGGTAAAAATCCCTATTTCGTCACTATTGCAGCCAATTCGAGATAAAGCATTCTCTGTCTTACTCAGCATCCACAATAATTTTGGGAGGGATGGAGACCCTGCTATTTCTTGGAACTGGGTGTTGGAAAGTCAAAACTAATAGTTTTGTATATATCATTAAATTTTTTGAAAATTAAAAGTCGGTATTAATTAATTTATTTAACATCGGGTCGGTCGGTCTAATGCCACTTGGTCAGACCAAGCCTAATGAGATTTAGCTCTTTCGAATGAAGGCACAAGTATGCGCCTTTCGTTGTTCACGAGCACCGTTAAGGTGAAAGCACGACTTTGCTCGAACACATACGACACAACCCTTTTTAGGGGGTGGTCAAACTCATTCATCCATCCGCAAGTCAGAATTTTGATCCAAATCAGAAGCCGACTCATCCCTGATTCAGTACCCTCAGAGATATGGAACTTGGAGGACTTTGCAGTCACGACCTATTGAACGTGCCCCAACTGCCATGAACCAACACGGCGGTCTTTGGCCGAAAGGAGGACAGAACTCGCTATCTGTCGGTTACGAGACTGACACTCTACCAACCTGGCTACCACGGCTGTTAGATGAATTATTGTTTGAAAGAGATTCAAAAAGATCCGAATGAAAGTATTCAAGTTAAAAGAAATCATTAATTCAATAGATATGAAGTCGGGTATTTTGTTGATTGGCTGTTTAAGGGTTCTTTCCTTTTTCGCTTAATAATATCGGAATTTAATTGATTGTGAAGTTTTTAATGAAATATAGCCATAGAAGTTTTTAGCTGAAATAATTTAGGAAGAGAATGCTCTGCCTTGTATTCATGATCAATACTGCTATTCTCCTTTTCCTATACCTGAATATGATTAAGATGCTTTTTGCCAGTATTGCTAGAGGATATGCGTATATATTATTAGCTGGTACACGGCACATTGCTGCCTCCAAATAATAATAATATTATTAAGTGCAATTAATCAATAATTTGGCGATGTTTTATCGAAACAGGATGAACGGTACGGCAGTGTATAAAATACGAAAAAACAACTATTCATTTTTATATATTAGATTTATGCATTCTTTTAGAATTATAAAACTTGGAGTTCTTCCAGAATGGGAATGAAAGAAACTATTTATTGTATTTCGCGACTCGTTTAATGCTTGTACAGAATTCTCAAATTTAAATTTTAGAAAATATGATTAGAATATTTTCTTTTAAAATTGATTCAACATAGAAAATATATTTACGCCATAAAATCGTTAATATATTTGAAAAGATAATTTTTGGAAATTAAGATGAAGCAAAATTATTTGTACTACAGTATTTTTGGTAGCTACTGGGAGAAACACTAAAATTTAATTAAAATATTAAAAAACCCAGGTTTGATCTCCCCAAAACTTTCTTAGCTCTTAGAGTTGTTACCTCTGAGAATGGCATTTTTGTACAATAGCTGTACAATATTAACCTTTCAGTTGGATTTAGCACTTCTACAGAATCTATTGTCTCCTTGGAGTGTTATTTGGTGATTAATTCTTGGTAAATAGATGCGGTTGATTCGTATTTTTTTAAATTTTATATAATTCTACTATCTCTATGACCATCCCGTAGTAAGCTGACCAAGTTTCATCGCCATCGGATGAATGGTTAGGAAGGTATAAGAGACAAAAATTCAATTTTTTTTCTATAGATGACTGGACAATGTTATGTTAAAAAGATAAGGTGTATTTTTTTAAATCAGAAAGGCACTTTTATATAAATGAATATTCAGCACACAAGGCTTTATGAAATTTTTAATCCGATATGATTTTTATTCATTGTTTATCTAAAATGATTCTTAAATTTTTAGTTCGATTTTCCCATTCAGTTAAGGCATTAAAGATCAGTAGCTAGACCCAAGCTTTTTCAAGGCCATTGAATAAAGCACCAAGTCATCGGAGAATTAGATAACTCATTTGCTCTGCGAATGAACCCAGACAGAAGAATGGAAGCGGAGATTTTATTTATTATTAGCATTAATAAAGAATAGCTATTACAAGAGGCATTCACGGCGGAGAGTTCACATAATTTAATTGTTTAAAATTATGTGTAGGATTAAGCCAAAATAAGTGTAGAAATTAAAAATGTCATTGCTTATCTTAATGAAAAACAGTCCATAAAGGAATCATTAAAAAGTTTCATTGATTCGCTTTATTTCTTTTATATTGAGAAGCTAAATTTATTACTTTTTATTTACGATCGATTCAAAGAAAGAAAATTAATTATAAAATAATTAGCGATAGAGCACTGTTGTGATGGCTCATTGCTGGTAAAGTGTTCATATTTGTTAAGAATTTCAATTTTAAGACTCAAATCAGTCCTTTTTTAAAATCATTTTGGATTTAATGGCAGGTAAAGTTATTTATGGTTGTTCAATAGATTTCAGGTGCTGATCTTTCCTTTTTTCGTTTCGTATTTATAGAGAGTTTCAGATCAGAATGGAAAAATCAGATCAAAAGCATTTCAATCAAAAAAAAGGGCAAACTTTCGTTTGATATTTTTCACTGCGTCGTTTAGGAAGAATATTTTTCTGGGAAATGTATCTCACTAAACAGACATATATATAGCTAATTTAATACAAAAAGAAAAATCCCTATGTAAAAATGTTAAACTCTTTGATTAAATGATGTACAAGGGGATTTGATTCTCGTTAACATTAAATGTAATATCATGAAAAAAAATGTTCATTTAAAAAGATATTTCTATATAGTATATTGTATTTAAGGGTGTGTGTGTGTTTTACATTAAGTCATCTAAGTATAAAATTAATTTCATTGTAATATAGTCAACTTAAATACAATATACTATATAAATTAAGAGTACTTCCAAACTTGTGATAAATCGATAAAAGCCTCTTAAAACTCTTAATTTTTTTTTAATTATCTTTCCTTTGTTTGAAAGTTCATTTTATTCAATTAATATCCTCATACAAGAGAATGCGTAATTATTTAATTTATTATTCACAATTTT
The DNA here is from genome assembly GCA_026543055.1 of Argiope trifasciata. Lineage (NCBI taxonomy): Eukaryota > Metazoa > Arthropoda > Arachnida > Araneae > Araneidae > Argiope > Argiope trifasciata. The sequence continues at coordinate 266,353 of JAPMOQ010057606.1, read as the reverse complement.
TTATATCTTTAAGGATCTGTTATCAAAAAACTATACTTAATTATTAGATTTCCCATTAAAATGTTTTTAAAAAATTCCAAAGATTTAAAAAAACTGTTTACCCGTCTTTCCTGAATAAATAAATAAAAAATAAAGGGTTCACCAAGTCACCAAGTTTTCATACAATCCAGAAATACGAATACATTGACAGATAATTATTTTCCAATAATTTGTTTGGATGTATCTGTAACTCAGACTAAAAATATTTTAGCAATCAAAGCCCTATTTGGATGAACGCAGGAAAATAAATGCATTTGTGGAAAAGTGGGTGCGGGTTACCACTATTTAATGGAATGTATAGATGTCTCAGAGTGAAGGAAAAACCTGAAGATTGCAAACAATGATTTAAGTACAGTAGTGATGGCCATCTCAAAACTCTGAAGGATAGGATGTTAAAGATGGATAGTTCCATTCCAACTGTTTGAGAGTGGTGGGTAGAAAGACAGCTATTGCGTACCCCGAAAGGAAGGTTAATTTGACTGATCGATCAATGTAAGGTTGGACAAAACGTATTCAGCAGTCGACCACAACAAATCCTGTCGATATTGCTACGTTCAGTGGTCGTGGAGTGTATGTAAGAAGCAATCAAATCCCTTGAGTATGGTCCTCTTCATGAGGACAATCTGAAATGTTTGTAACAAAAATTGTAGAATCAGTTAAAAAAAAGTACTTCCATATATCTCTAATATAGATAAAAACCATAATAAAACCAAATTAAAATTTATAAGGCTTGCGCTAAAATAAGGATCAAATTTGTGAAATTCAATTGTAAAATGGCCATAAAACAACATTATCATTATCAGCTTAGTTCCATTTCATAGAAGGTAAATATTGACACGAAATCTCACTTGATAAGATGGTAAATATTTCGTCTGCCATTCAGTTTCTAACTGCTGCTGACTTTGAGTTAGAACTTCACCCACACAGAATAAACGACCGAACGCATCCCGGTACTTATCAGAACTCTCAATTGCAAAGGAACACTATGCACATACTTAATTAAACGTTTGATCATTTATAAAATTGAATTCAATGAAAAAAATTGAATATTATCTACATAAATAAAAATGAATGTTTGTCTCTTATGCCTTCCTAACCGTTCATCCGATTACGATGAAACTTGGTCAGCTTATTGCTTACACCTACGGGATGGTTATAGGCATAGTACAATTATCTAAAAAAATTTCAAGTTTGAATCTCAACCACATCAATTTATCAAGGATAACTCTCCAAATAACTCGCCGAGGAGACATTAGAATCTGTAGAAATGCTAAATCCAAGTGAAAGGTTAATATTTTGTAGCTATAGTACGTAAATATAAGTCTTTCTCAGAGGTAACAACTTTATTACAGATTATGCGAGAAAATTTTGGGGAGACCAAGCCTGGGTTTTTTAAAATTTAATTAAATGTTAGCGTTTTTTGCTGTAACTTCCGAAAATATTATAGTACAAATAATTTTGTGCTGTCTTAATTTTCAAAAAATTATCTTTTCAATTATATTAACGATTTTATGGTATAAGTATATTTTCTATATTTAATGAATTTTGAAAAAATATTTTAATCACATTTTCTAAAATTAAACTTGAACGAATATTCAGCGAATCACGAGATACAATAGTTTATTTCATTACCATTCTGAAAGAACAGCAAATTTAAATTCAATTCTAATTCACCACCAATTATAAAAGAATACTCAAATCTAATATATGATAATGAATATTTGTTTGTTCGTATTTTATATACTGTCGTACCGTTCGTCCTCTTTCGATAAAACTTTGCCAAATTATTGATTGATTGCACTTAATGTTATATTTTTCGCGCCGGAACCAGCTAGTTTGTTATTAAAAAGAATTCAAATTATATTCAGATACAAACCAAATAATATAAATGGAAACCAATCTATAAGCTACAAAATTAATATATGTTGAATCAAAATACTACAGGATTGGACTACTATGATGTAACACGTAAACACTCTTTGTGAATGTAATAAAGAAATATGAATAATATATTTCTAATGGAAATTCATCTGTTTCAAGAGATCAAAACCAACTTTTTGAACAAGGCTGTTTGAGCACATGTCGCTGGGTTTCATATTCATTAAGGTATGCATGAGTAGATGATCTTCTTTCCATATATTACCATGCTGACTATTGTCGTTACATTACTTTGTACAAACTACCATTTTTGGCAATGTTAAAAATAATTTAATATTTTTAGAAAATAATTTTAAAAATATTAATTTAAAATAATTTTATTATTTTAGTATATTTAGAAAATAACTGTTTCTGAATATGTTGGGTCTACTCGCTTACACATAGATTATCGATTCATTAATTCAGAATAGACAGTTGTGTTTGCTGTGATAAAATGCCGTTTATATCAGAAGATACTGGAGAGAATGAGAGCAGGTTTCCCTCAAATAACTGCTTTTCAAAAGTGTTGTTTGACGATTTTAGCTTACACTCAGTTTTCCAAAATTTGGTACACACGAAAGAATAAATTTTCATTTTGAATGGCAAAAAGAAGGAAAGAAAAAACACTCAACTGCAGGATCAAATTATGGTGGGTTTTTTTCAGGTTCGGTTTAAGCATCGAAGAGAGCATTGTTAAAAAAAGTTTAAATATTTATCACTTCTTGCAAAAAATATTTTTTAAGTAGAGATAAAAATAAACTAGTTGAAGTGTATATAATTTTAATAAAAATAGTTATATAAATCTATGAAGTTTGCTTTCCCATTAACATTAACATTTCGTAAAAACAGGTATTTGAAAAACACCTTGTATTTCAGAATGGAAAACTGCCATTGAACTTATATTGTTGGAATTTATCAATTAATTGTTACTTTTACACATATAACGCAGTTATGAACCCCATTTCTTACTAATATTTATGATTAATGAATGAAAATCTGTCCAATAGGATGCAAAACAATTTGAGAGCCATCTCGTAATATTTTATATGAAAATGTTCCATTGTCAGACGAATCAGTTTTAATTATTTGGTATTGATGATCATAATTTAATATCATATAAAAGATCCCTCCTTCTGAGGTAAAACTATAAAAAGGCTGATAGATTTTATTTACCATTAAATTGGATACTGTTTTCCCCTTTGAATGCGCAATGTTTTATTAATCAAAAATTCAAACAAGAAAGCCACGGAAACATTGCAAAAAAGTACGCAGACATATACATAAAAGTGAATATTTGATTCCTAATAAGCACTTTTTTTTGTTGGAAATTCTTCTCCTCCCCCCATGAAGTGCAGGACTCAAGTTCCACTTTGACATGGTCATCAAAAGAAGTAACCAAATGTTGCCAAACTTGGTAATAGTTTAAAGAAGCATTTCTTTTATGCAACCCCCCCTCTCATCACCAGAGGCACGACCCCCGATAACAAGGCCCCTGCGGTGTTTCGTGACGTCACAACGAGCGGTGACACTTCATTCTCCCAACGTTGAGTCTCTGCGCACCAGAGAGGCAGATATAATTATTTTCCCTTGTTTATATCGTTTCTTTAACATCCATACAATGCAAATTAATACACACATATTGTAGAGCCCATTAGTAATTAAATTGCAACCGCCTTCCACATCACCATGGAGGTACGGCGCCTGGTATGCATTACCTTTTTTGCATTAAGTGCAGGGCAGGGCATCTCCCCTAGATTTAAAACTATTTATTTTGCAAAAAAACTAATAAGTGAAAAATATGATTAATGAATTTCAAGACAATTCTACAGAAAAATGGTTTTAATACTATTTGCTGCACATCAAATCCTGGAAAGCAATATTTTCCAAAATATTATTCCATTCTATCCACACTTCAAAAAACATCAAACAAAACTTTGAAACATTAGTAGAACTTTCTTATTTAACTATATATTTATCACTACTACTTTACTAAATTCATCAAGTTTCCTTCCCTTTCCTATTTTAGAAGAGCTTTTCATTTCATCATTCAATCATGCATTGACTTCAGACCAAATTTCCAATCTATACACATTTTCTGATTTCTGCTCTGAAATGCAATCGTCATCCTTCTACGTTCACTAAACATTATATCTATTGTGAAATATTTTTGATTAGAGCATTTCAAATATACTTCTTCAACTATGGTACAAAATTTCAATTATAATCTGAGCCATTTTTTCAATAAATTATAATTACTGTTTCAATAAATTAGCCAGGGTGCAAGAAACCATTTGGAACCCTAAGTGTTTTGTAAAGCAAAAAATAAAGTATAAACATATTATGGTACTATTGCTTGTCTATAAGTAATTGCCTTTAATTACTTCAGAAAATTTACATTTTTGCTGATTTTTTTTATATTATTAGTACTTAAAATGCTTTTAAGCTTCTTTCCACCTCGCCCAACAACAATTCTTCCTTACTTTTAATTTTCTGATTTTTTTGATTAAGTTAACATATTTGTAATAACATAAAACTATATATAATAATAAGTACGGATAATTTTTAATTTGCTTACTCTCAGGTATTTATCGCTGTTATATAATAAAATTTAAATATGAAAAAGCTGTTATACATGCAATAGTAAACAAAGCATGAAAACATAATTGTGGAAAATATTTTAATTATTGTTGATAGTAATATTTCCTACATTACAGCATTTTATGAAATAATTTTTTTATAATGCACTTGATTAAAATCACGAATAATATATATTACTGAACTGTTAAGTTTCTAAAGCGAAAATAAATGACTTTTCATTTAGAAATATTTGACATTACTTTAAAACAATTAAATGAGCTTACCCTGCTATGCGGAGATGGATAAAATCCTTCACGATGTATGGCATTTAACCATTTCTTTTTAAGCTCTTCATTTTTAGGAAAGGCAAAAACAGTTACTCTTGGGCCATTCCTGTAATTTCCTTTACAGTTTGGAACACAACAGATCAGAGGCATTTCTGTTCCTGATATTTAGTAAATCCAAATGCAAATGATTTTTAGTATATCCAATTTTTCTTGCAAATTAGAAAAAGCGCTTCTTGTTTACGCAAACACAGAAGGACCACTGGCTAAAAAATAGCGTGGTGGGGAAGAGTTCGTTTCTTATCAGTGAAACTTGAAGAGGGTGAAATTCTTCCCTCGGCCCCCAAAATTACTCCCACATCCTGTAACCTCTCGCAACGACGTCATCAATTTCTGTGACGTAAGTATTCTGGCCTTGTTATCGGGGGTCGTGGAAGTTGTCGCCGCTCTGTTTGCTTCCTGCTTCTCATGAACAGCAATTACTCCCAAGTGTTTGCCGTGCGTGGTAACCCATTAGACGGGTGGGTACTGTGGTAACCAGGGTATCAATCGGCCGGTAGTTATCAACCTGGTTTGTTAGTGTGCTAGGGATCAAGCGAAGGGGCCACTCCTTGGGCTTGGCGTTAAGGGTGGTCACTCTCCTCGGGGGTGACTCACAGCGTATAGGTACCAGTTAGCATTATAGTAAGTGCTGTGGCTACGATTATCTAGAGCCAGTTACTGCCATTCCTAGTGGGTGATGCCGCTGAGACTGAATCAGCATCAATGTCGTATGGGCCATAAAAACCGTTCTCCCTTCAGCGGGCATCTCAGTGATAAAGTTGAATCAAGAAAATCATTTGATATATATATATATATTTTTTTGAAACATGTATCTACTACAAATGAAAATTTTCTTACCAGAGGGGAATGTTGAACAAAAAAGGACTTCGGTTTCAAATGCGTTGAATCGTTTCTGAAACGTGTTACAAGCTCGAGTAATGTGGCATCCACCATATCTAAAAGCAAGTTAATTCGCATTATTGCATTCAAAACAGCAGCATATCAGGAGGGACGTCACATACATGTCGGTATATCGCATCTTTCAGTTCCGCCAAATTATTTAGATTTTCGCCATCAACAGTGCTTTTCAGATTACACTCATTGAACATGACGCATTTTGCTTAACAATATTGCATACAGCAGCATTTCCCCTTGGGGGCGAGCTTTTGAACTTTTCGTGGAAGAAAATAAATTTTCACGACCTCCTTTCAATTATTGTCAATAACATGTGGTCCAGTAGTTTTAATTTAAGGACCATTTCAAAATGTTGCTTTAACACCAGGTAACTCGTAGATAGCGTTCTTTTCCAGGACCAAACCATCTATGTTATTAGATAACACCAGTTAAAATATAGCAAAGAAGGAGTCGTCTGATTAGATAGATGGTCCTGATATCAGGCGAGGGTATAGGCAGTGAACGTGCCCTTTATTTTGCGCAACATTTCTCCCAGTATCTTAAGTGATATAGTCGCTGTTATATTGCCATATCATAATTGTTATACTTTATTTTTTATGGATACGTTATAATCCAGCTATAATCTACTAGGGATGCTCATTTAACACAGATGTATCTTTTCATTTGAATGCTGGAATTAACTCTTCATATAACAGGAAATATAAGAAAGTGGTTTAGTTGAAGTTAGATTTTGGCATCCCGTTGTGAAGCAGCACTAGGGTTATTTTGGGACGTAACTCGTAACTGAACCACGGGTCAGGGGACGAGGACGACACGATACCTGAGCTGGTATCTCCCTCTCCACGCCACTCTACACCAGCGGGAGGACGTTTTGCCTGACGAATTGAACGTGCAAGAGACCCCATTACACGACAGTTCTTCGGTGGAATCAAATCTCGAACCTGAAACCCTCCGGCTCCGACTTTACTACCAGGCCACCGCGGCCCGGTTAAGAAAATGGAGTGACCGCACAGTGTATGATAACATGCAATTAGTAGTTAAATGAAGCAGACAATTGAGTTTTGCAAAAGACCATGATTTTATGCGACTTCTTTCCATTAAGGAGATTTATGGACATAATAAATGAAATGCATGTATTAGAAATATTTTGTGGGGGAAAACACGAATATCAGCTGATGCGTATGAGATAATGCTCTGGAATCAGTATTCTGGAACTCTATAAAAGTAAAACAGCTGCTTGAACTAAATATTAACTCTTTAACTGTCAAGTTATTTTGATGATTTAAGTACACAAATTGTCAATTTTTTTAATTGCAAAAATCAAATGTAACTGGAACCTCTAACCTTTGAAATCTCAGTAACGTGCTGCCATCTATTGAATTGAGCGCACACTAACTTTTCCCGAGATACAGTCGGGTTTGACAAAGAGATGAAGCGGAAGTAAACGTCTCCCGATATATATTCGGCTATAACAATATGATACACTCAAAAAAAATTTGCCCCGAGTAATACTCGGGCTTGAGAGTTTCGAACACCAGTGCTGTGCCCGAGATTATCTCGGGCATCACAGTTAAAAGGTTAAATGCTAAAGAATATGGTATATTCTGCAAAGATTTCAGGAGCTTCGAGTCAACGATTCTTCTCTCGATTTTCTGGGAGGCACCTCTCGGGCGCGTCTTGATCTCCAAAGAATGCATTTAGAACATCTTCCTTTAGGTCAGTTGGATCGAAAATATGCAAGTGCAACTTTGGTGATAGGACTACTCTTTGATACATACAAATTAGGAGACGATTACTCTCTTGAGTACATAATTTGACACGGATCTGCAATTCTGAATGTAATAAAATTGCAAGTTCATTTTCATTCATCTAGTTTCTTCTGATTCAGGGAAACGTTCATTCAAATGAATACTGTTTAAAGATTTCGTTTTTATTTTTAAATCTAGTTTAGTTCTATTGTCAAGTTGAGAGTCAGATAAACAACGAGGGGACAAACAAAACAATTCAGAAGTAGGCGATGCATATGCTCGGTCTGCTTACCGGCCAGTTCTAGAAAGACGCATCCTGCGCAATACAAAAGAAGAAAGCCATGGTTTCCTCTCATTGAGTCACGATGCTCAACCCCGGTTTTAGTTTAGTTTAGTTATATTAACTTCCCGTTGAAAAGCAACACGAGGGCTGTTCGCTAAATGCCATAATCTGTGAACAGATACTTAGCAGACGATTCCTTTTGAGAAACTAAAACCGGGCTACATCATCATCAATACAATCAAACTCAATGAGAGGAAACCATGGTTTTCTTCTCTGTATTTTATAACTGCTACAAATTTTATTTCTGTTAAAATATTATTAAAAGTAAAAGCAAACGAATTTTCACTTTGATAAAAATATTTTATTAATATTATTTTCTGTAATAACTGATCAATTATAAACCTTTTAAAATCTGGCAATAGATTGCAAATTAAGATGTGAAGTGAAGAGAATAAACGAAACTGATGGAATTCTGAAACGCTTGGAGTCTTGTTTTGATTGTTTTAAGTATATAAGATGCTTTGCTAGCTACAGAAAAAAAATATACATAATTTGAAACTTAAGAAAATGCTTAGTTTTCTACAAAGCAGGCTAAAAGGGCTATTTGGGGACGGACCTCATTATTTTGTACTGCGTTCAGATGACGAGGACGACACTTGAGCTGTCACCCCCCTTCAAACTTCCACACCACACCAGCGGGAGGACATTTGGCCCTGACTGATTAAACGTGCACCAGACCCACTTATACGGCGGTTCTTCGGTGAAATCGGGTCTCGAACCTGAAACGCTCCGGTTCCGAAGCTGAGACCTTACCACCAGGCTACTGCGGCCTGATAGAAACAGGAGTGAGGCTTCATGGTAAAGGACCAAATGCATGCTTTCTTATCAGAAGCTATGGAAAATCCAGAATAATAAATATTCGATGTTTTGACCAAAGATTAATTTTTTTTAAAGTTTAACCTCCTACCTATAATAATTTTTAAATGAGGATTGAAAAAATGAGCAGGAATTCAGCAAGCAAAAATTTGCTGTGGTTCCGATCGTATGATATAGAATGCGAAAAAGAGACAATGAGATTGCTTCTTAGGGGCCAAGGTGGCAAGATCTCGGCTTCAAAACCGGAGGGCTGAGGTTCGAGGCCCGACTCCACCGAAGAACTGCCGTGCACGTTAAATCCATCGGGGCTAAATGTCCTCCCTCTGGGCTGGTGTGGAAGTTTGGAGGGGGGGGGGGCAGCTCAGATGTCATCTAACCGAGGTTCAAAATGACGAGGTCTGTCCCTAAAAAGCCCTACTGTTGCTTCGAAACGGGATGTCAATATAACTAAACGGAGAAAAAAATTGATATTGTTTCTTCAGAAGGCTGGAGAAAATAGTTTGTTAATATATGTGCAAACTTGATATTTTCTGCAAGATATGAAAGATGTATTGAAGAAAAATGGACTACTTAAACATTAGATTCCCCATGTTCAATGCATATTTAGTCTTAAAAAAAACACGATACATTTTATTCAGAAACAAATAGATTTTGAATTTGAGCTCCATTTTTAGGTCCGGGCTCTTATGGTTAAGCAATTTCCCCCCTCGAAACTATTTCAAGCTAATATTTCTTCCGAAAAATGAATATTATCCCTCAGCTATATGCATTGGTTTTTCTTAACACCTTTATATAGAATGACGGGTTTGACATGCGTATCGAATGAATAAATGTTTTAATTAAATCTGCTGTTAAGTGAAAGTTAAGTCACTTGAAAGCACATTAGTACAACAAATACCTTGATATTATTCTAGGGATTAAAATAATAATAACTGTCCCATCTAATTAGAAGGTTAAATGAACTCGTATGTCAAGGGATTAATCTATATAAATAAAAATGAATGTTTGTCTGTATGTCTCTTATACCGTACCGCTCATCTGATTCCGATAAACATATTGCTTGCACTTACGCGAAGGTTATAGGCATAATACAATCATCTTAAGAATAAAAAATATTTTCAGATCAATTTACTGCTTCTATTAACCATCGAATAGCCACCAAATATCTCGCCAAGGAGACACAACAGATTCAGTAAAGATGCTCAATTCAAGCTTCATATTTCGTAGATATTGTATGTAAATACAATGCAAGTCGTTCTCTGAGGCAATAGTTTATTAGAGATTGTGCGAGAAAGTTTTAGGGGAACCAATTCTATAGTTTTGAAATTTTAACTAAACATTTAATAAAATTTTAGCGTTTTTTACAGTAACTTCCGAAAATATTATAGTACAAATAATTTTGCAACTTTTAATTTTCATAAAATTATCTTTTCACTGTATTAACAATTTTATGGTATAAATATATTTTCTATGTTTAATCCATTTTTATAGAAAATATTTTAATCACAATTTTGAACATTAAATTTGAGAATTCGAAACGAGTATTAAACGAATCACGAGGTACAATAAATAGTTATTTCTGTTATTTTCTATTATTTCTATTCTATTATTTTCTATTTTAGCCATTCTGAAAGAACACCAAGCTTTACAATTCTAAAAGAATACCCAAATCTAATACATAAAAATGAATATTTGTTTGCAGAATACAATAATAAAAATAGAATAAATACTATTTATGCTTCTCCTTTATATATCCTTCAATTTTAATAAATGTATTTATTACCGACAAGAAAATCAATATCCTTTTTAATTCAACAAGAAAACTATTTCCAATTCCAAACGATATTTCCAAGATTATTTCTTCTGCGGTATGTATGAATATTCCATAAATAACCCTCCTTTTATGAAGATATTTTTATTCAAAGTCGATCAAAAATTTAGAAGCACCTGTAGTTATATAGCTTTTTCCGGGCAGAGTAATTGAACGAAAAAAGAAAAGATACGTCCCCCTATTACAAACGTATATCATACTGAATGCAGAATCTGAAGAATTGAGGTAATAATTTATTTGAAAAATTTAATAAATACTTGAATAAACTTTTTTTAGTGTTGCTAAAAAGTTATTATACCACATATGTTTATTTCTTTGCCGTCAGTTGCAGTCGGTATTTCTTTAACCCATTTGCATCATATGAAAAGATGAAAAAAAGGCCCATATCACGGAAAAATTTGTATCTCGTATTTAGGTGTAAAATTGTATAAAAGTAGAAAAAATCCTTTTTGAGTTTTATTTGTGAGTCATTTTGTTCTGTGTGGTAATATTTGAAATGTGGGATGCATATAAGTATATAATATGAATATAGTATATAGCCTATTTTATGCATAGCATATGATATGATGCAGCTTATATATATGCTCCAGTGATAGTGACCAGGAAAATGGAGCGTATATATACGCTAATGATGCAAATGGGTTAAAGTCATAATTGCAAATGAATTTAAGTAGATTGCAAAAACAGATATTTTACTGTTAAATTAATTTAATTATACAATTTACTTACTCCAAGGAGTTATAATGAATTCACATAATTTGGCTAGAACCAATCAATTCTTTTTAGCATCCATATGTACCAGAGTGTTGAAAACGAACTTTCAAACATAAATTGAGATATTTTATTCACCTTATCGATGATATTGCAAAAAGTAAAAGCGAATTATAAGCTTAATGTACGACATTTCAATCAAAATATTGAACATCTTCGACACTCACCGCATTGATTTCATAGGTAACCAATCAAAAATTGTACTGAAAATGCGCTATTACTTTGTCGATGTATTATACATTTGTTACCTTGTCGGTATATTGTCAAAAATAGTGCAAATTAAAAATCGAACTTTTTGATATCTGGCACGTTGTTTCCTGCGAAAAAATAATATTAATTGCAATCAATTAATCGTTTGGCAAAGTTTTATTGAAATAGGAAGATCGGTACGACAGTACATAAAACACGAACAAATGCCCCTTTTTATATATTAGATTTGTGTATTCATTTAGAATTGTAAAGCTCGGCGCTCTTTCAGAATGGTAATGAAAGAAACTATTTATTGTATCGTTTGATTCGGAATTCTCACATTTAGTTTTAGAAAATGCGATTAAAATGTATTCTTCAAAATTCATTAGACATAGAAAATATATTTATACCATAAAATCGTGAATGTAGTTGAAAAGATAATTTTTTTGAAAATTAAGATAGTGCAAAATGATTTGTACTATAATATTTTTGGAAGTTACTGAGAAAAACGCTTACATTTAATTAAAATATAAAACCCCAGGATTGGTCTTCCCAAAATTTTTTCGCATAATCTGTAATAAAGTTACCTCTGAGAACGACTTGCATGGCATTTGCGTACTGAAGCAAAAAAAAAAAAAAAAAAAAAAAAACCTTTAATGTGGATGTAGCATTTTTACTGAATCTATTTTGCCTCCTCGGAGAGTTATTTGGAGATTTATCCTTGGTAAATAAATGCGTTTGAGATCCGAATTTATGTTTTTTATTTTAGATAATTATACTATCCCTATAACCATCCCGTAGGTGTAAGCAATAAGCTGACCAAGTTTCATTGCAATCGGATGAACGGTTTAGGAAGGCATAAAAGACATACAGACAAACATTCATTTTTATTTATATAGATCAGTGATTCCCAAAGTGGTCTATATCGACCCCTGGGGGTCTATGACAACCTACAAGGGGTCTACGTGAGCGAAAAAAAAATTTGGGGGTCCATGAAATGAAAATGGGGATCCACGATAGTAAATCTCAACACATACACTGATAGTACCTATTTGCTTTTGAATCTAGGTTTGAGGATATTTTGACTATGGTTATACCACCATGGATAATTAATCCATATGGTGACATAGAAGAAACGAATGTCATAATACAAGAGGAACTGACAGTACAAACGAAGAACTTAAGGTTCAGTTTAAAAACGGATATCAGCAATTCTGGCTACTTTGCAACATACCCGTTACTTATCCCGTATTATGGAATATAGCGAGGAATCTCCTTTCCATCGTCATACCTAGTGGAAAAGGGGTTTAGCGCTGTTACTAATTTCTTAACGAATAAAAGAAACAGACTGGACATCATTAGCCGAGGAGATTTAAGATTAACCCTTACAAAATTGACGCAAATGTTGATAATTTATTGTTAAAGCATCCGGCTCATCCTTCTCATTAAAAATATTGACTTTTTGCTTATGTTAGTTTATTTTATGTTTATTTCATGTTACATAGATTTTACATAACAGATACGAAATTTTATTTTGAGTAGTATAAATTTAAATTCAATTAATAAATATATAAATTAACATGTGTTTTTACTTTAAGTTTTTAACAGTAAACTTCACTACAGTTAGAAATTTGCAGGAAATCAATAGCAGGTAAGTAGGGGGTCTATTCAATACGGAAAAACATGGCAAGGGGTCTACGACACAAAAAAGTTTGGGAAACTCTGATATAGATGAACGACATTTGAATCGGATGTCTGAAAATCTGCGATCTTAATATCTTCGACATGCATAGGAAGGCATAAGAGACATACAGACAAACATTCATTTTTATTTATATAGATGAACGACATTTGAATCTGATGTCTGAAAATCTGCGATCTTAATATCTTCGACATGCATAGGAAGGCATAAGAGACATACAGACAAACATTCATTTTTATTTATATAGATGAACGACATTTGAATCGGATGTCTGAAAATATGCGATCTTAATATCTTCGACATGCATAGGAAGGCATAAGAGACATACAGACAAACATTCATTTTTATTTATATAGATGAACGATATTTGAATCGGATGTCTGAAAATATGCGATCTTAATATCTTCGACATGCATAGGAAGGCATAAGAGACATACAGACAAACATTCATTTTTATTTATATAGATGAACGACATTTGAATCTGATGTCTGAAAATCTGCAATCTTAATATCTTCAACGTGCACTGCATTCGGTTCGTAGTTGGTCTATCAAAAATTGTTATCCAAATACAGCATCTTATTTGCCCTATCGATTATTTTGAATATATATATATATATATATATATTTCCAATTTCAATTTCATTAGACCGTGGTGGTCTGGTCGTAAGGTCTCGGCTTTGAAACCAGAGGGCTGCAGATTCGAGACCCGATTCCACCGAAGAATCGCCGTGTAATCGAGTCTGTGTACGTTAAATCCAACGGGGTCAAAAGTCCTCCCGCTGGTATGGTGTGGAAGTTCGAAAATGGGGGGTTCCAGCGCAGGTGTCATCCTCGTCATCTGACCGCAGTTCAAAATGACGAGGTTCGTCCCAAAATAGTCCTAGTGTTGCTTCAAAACAGGACGTTAATATAACTAAAATAATTTTCAATTTCATTCAACTGGTTTGGAGCAAGCTAAATTTACCGTCTTAACCCTGAAGTTTGGAGAGCTCAGAATTATGTCAGTCGCAAAAAGTACTATGTTGTTTAAAAACCTGGGATGAGTATTACGAAACTGAATCCCCTTTGGTAAAGTATTACCGGTAAAAGATTGATTAGAAATTTCAGTTCGAATGCTCTTGCAATGTAAAAAGAATGAAATACAAACAGGAATAAGTAAAATGAAGAATTTATTCTCCTTTGAAGGCAAAAAGTGACCTTTATAAAATTAAATAAGGTTTCCAGCATTTATTTATTTTTTATTTTTGTGAGTTTGTGTATGTGAAACGGAGAAAAATTCAAATAAATAAATTTCAATTATATTAAAAAAACGCAAATAAAAAATATTCTGATAAAAGTTTAACTCAATTTGTTTTCATACTAATAAAATCTCGCAACTTGCAATTCATGCTACTTTGTCTAGTTTAATTAGCTCCAATGATGATTATATTCATTTTTGATAATGATTATCATATTCATATTTGTATTTTGATAATCAGATTCATTTTTGATAAT
>JAPMOQ010057606.1:232264-242699 GCA_026543055.1 Argiope trifasciata | reverse complement strand
GGAATGGAATGGAATCATTTTGCCCCTTTGCTGGAATGGAATGGAATGTCAATGGAATTTGTATGCTCTTTGGCCTGCAAAATTTGAAATTTTCAAATACACTGATGGAAGAAAAAATCTCAACACCAAGAAAAAATTATTGTACAGTAATGAAATTTTAGGAATACATTTGTCTAGGTAACATATTTAATTGATTAAAGTTTCAAGATCACAGGTAGAGCCATTGGCGAGAAGAGCCATTTCAAATGTGAAATGTTAGTACATTAGTAACCGGTGTAACCGCCAGAATTTTGAATGCAAGCATGCAAACATGCATACATTGTGTCATACAAGTGTCGGATATCAGTTTGTGGGATGGAGTTCCATGCCTGTTGCACTTGGGCGGTCAATGCAGGGACGGTTAATGCTGGTTGTGGATGACGCTGGAGTTGTCGTCCAATGATGTCCCATACGTGCTCGATTGGAGAAAGATCTGGGGATCTAGCAGGCCAAGGCAAAATGTCGACACTCTGTAGAGCATGTTGGGTTACAACAACGGTATGAGGGCGAACGTTATCCTGTTGGAAAACACCCCCTTGAATGTTGTTCATGAATGGCAGCACAACAGGTTATATCACTAGACTGACGCACAAATTTGCAGTCAGGGTGCGTGGGATAACCACGAGAGTGCTCCTGCTGTCATACGAAATTGCTTCCCAAACCGTAACTCTAGGAGTAGGCCCTGTGTGTCTAGGCCGCAGACAGGTCACTAGCAGGCGTTCACCTGGCCTCCTTCTAACCAACAAACGGCTATCACTGCGACTAAGGCAGAACCGGCTTTCATCAAAAAACACAACAGATCTCCACTCCGTCCTCCAATGAGCTCTAGCTTGACACCACTCACGTCGCAAACGGCAGTGGTTTGGAGTCAGTGGAATGCACTGTACATAGCGTCTGGCTCGGGGCTGTCCTTGAAGTAACCGATTTGTAACAGTTCGTTGTATTACTGTGGTGCCAACTGCAGCTCGAATTTCAGCTGCAGACGCAGTACGATTAGCCATACGCCGAATACGACGGTCGTCCCTCTCAGTAGTACCACGTGGCCGCCCGGAACCTGGTCTTCTTGAGGCAGTACCTTCCCTTGACCACTGCCGCCAATACTCATGCACAGTGGATACATTCCTGCCAAGTCTTTCAGCAATACCGCGGAAAGAAAACCCACCTTCTCGTAGCCCTACAACACGACCTCGTTCAAACTCAGTGAGCTGTTGATAATGGCTTCTTCGTCTTCTCTGAGGCATCCTTGACTAACATTAACCCACTATGTCAAATCTCAACTGTAAATAACGATCACGAACCTTACAGCGCTTATTCAAAGCAAACCTCATTTGCATGTTCATAGTGTCGCTACTACCGCCACACTTACGCGCGTAGCTCGAAATTTGAATCGACGTCATCTTTCAGATGTATAAACACGCCTACCAAATTTCGTTTATCTAGCACAGCTCCTTCCCTAGTGTTGGGATTTTTTTTCCATCAGTGTATTTTTAATTTAGATCGAAAGCAGACATATTAAATTGCATGTAATAGGACACACTTATTTGGCACCTAAACGTCTACTCAACACATAGCCTTAACGCAGGATAAACGCTCTATCACAACGACCGAGTTTTAATATGCAGTGTCATTCAAACGGCGTCTCATATAGTAACGAAAGTAATGTGTAAAAGGAATCTGGTGAATTTGAGACGTGTTATAACGAGTAAGGAAGTTACTCAATGTAAAAATCTGTCAAAATGGCCAGTTCAAAAAATAAACGCTATTCCACAGTCAAAACAGCGAAAAAGTGCCGGAGATGAAATGAACTTTTCTGGAACAGTCGGTGCTGTTTGGTTCCTCTTGGATGAATTTTTGGTAGAAATCTACTCTTTTTCTACAGCTTTTCGAATTCGGGAGGTTTCAAGCATTGAAGGTGAGATTCCATATTTTGCAAGTAAAGATGGTTGCACATCTTTAATGATTCCCCATTGCGTCATAAAAGCAAATACGTATTCGAATTCTTAAGATTCTTGTTTTAGTGCTCCATTGTATCGTTGCACACAAAATAAATTTTCTCACGTTTGCTTTAGCGAAGCGTTTATTACTAAAAGCTTCATTTTTTATAGGTTAACTATTTTAGGTAGGATTCCTCATAAATGGTGAGGGGGGAAATATGGATCTTCATTGTATGATGATGTGTAGTGAAATGAAGACTTTGTCTTCCTGAGAAATGGGGCTATAAAACAGTTTTGCTTATCTACTGGAATAGTTATTTTTTTTCCTCCTGTGAATTCTACGACGAACTTAATTGTTTTGGATTTCCTATTAACATAATTATGATGGTGTCCCTAAACAAATTAAATTTTTTACTTTGCTGTTCAAATTCAGTTGCTTTTGAATTGTTTTTGTTAAAAGCACCCTATAACTTCGTTGAGTGATTTTTAGTGACTGCATTTGATCAGAAAGGCACTACCGTATTCGAATACATTTAATAGGAAACGTTTAGTTTGAAATTTTTATGATCAGTTTTCGTATTGCTGCATAATGTTTTTATAATAATTTATTAGAAATCTATTTAAATTATTTTATCATTTTATTCAAATTGCGTATTGTTTAATATTAAACCGTTTTCATTAGTAACTTGCTGGTACCAGGCGAAAGAAATATAAGTGCAATCAATCAATGATTTTGCAATGTTTTATCGAAATAGGATGAACGGTACGACAGTATATAAAATACGAACAAATATTCATTTTTGTATACTAGATTTGTGTATTCATTAAGAATTGTAAAACTTGGGGTTCTTTCAGAATGGTAATGAAAGAAACTATTTATTGTACCTCGTGATTCCTTTCATATTCGTCCAGAATTCCCAAATTTAATTTTAGAAAATGTGATTAAAATGTTTTCTTTCAAAATTAATTTAACATAGAAAATATATTTATACCATAAAATCGTTGATATAGTTTAAAAGATAATTTTGAAAATTAAGATAGTGCAAAATTATTTGAACTATAATATTTTTGGAAGTTACTGCAAAAAACGCTAACATTTAATTAAAATTTAAACTCCCGAGGATTGGTTTTCCCAAAATTTTTTCTCATAATCTGTAATAAAATTACTTCTGAGAATGACTTGCATGACATTTGTGTTCAATAGCTATACAATATTAACCTTTCACTTGGATTTAGCATTTTAATCTATTGTCCCCTTGGCGAGTTATTTGGAAATTAATCCATGGTCAATAGATGCTGTTTTTTTATATTTTATTTTAGATCATTGTACTCTCCCCATAACCCTCCCGTAGGTGTAAGCAATAAGCTGACCAAGTTTCATCGCAATCGGAGAACGGTTTAGGTAGGCATAAGAGACATACATTCATTTTTATTTATATAGATTATTTTCTGACTGCTTAAATATGAATTACTCTTCCTTGTATTATTTTGAATCATTATTCTGTCTTGCTTTTTTGACAATAATCTTAAGTATGTAAATGGTACTTCGGAAAAAATATTCATTACTCCCATCCATTGATCAAGCTTCAAATTCGTTGGCAGGAAAAAAAAAATATGCTAATCCCGGTTGAATGGCTGATCACAATCATTAATCAAGGGGAAAAAATTATTATTAAAAATGAATGAATCAGGAATTAAAGAATCTGGAAACACATAGTAGTATGAATTTCTAAAAAATGATGGAAGCCAATTTTGATAGTTTCTGTTAATTATATTAAAAATTTTTAAACAAAAAGAAAGCTCTACTTTTCTATAAATAAAACACGCCGGGTTTTGGCTTTTCAAATATCACTTATAGAGGAATCTGTCTGTCTGGAGGGAACTGAAATTCTAGATTAATTAACTTGAGAAGACTGCTTCAGGAACCACTCCTGAAATCTGTGGAAAGGTCTCGGCTTTGGAACCGAAGGGTTGCAGATTCGAGACCCGATTTCACAGAAGAACTGCCATGGTATTGGGGTGGTTGTGTACTCGCCTATGGTACACGTGTTCTTTTACTGTGATTGAAAAAAAAACTATTCTCCTTGAAAACAAACATAACATTTATTTCTACGATAAGACAAGCTATTCTATTTACAAATTAAATTTAAATGACTGCATTTACGATATGAGCCAGATCTGAATCATTCTTAGCTGTTGTTTACAACGCTTCTCACATTTCCGAAAGTTCTCAATTCCAAAGCCGAGTTGAGTTGTTACTGGCTTCTTCAAAGATCGCGGATTCACGTGACAGGGGTGGTGCACGTTCAATCCGTCGGGGCCAAACGTCCTCCTCCTGCTGGTGTGTTGTAGAAGTTTGGAGGGGGGGGGGTCAGCTCATCTGACCGCGGTTCAAAATGACGAGGTCCATTCCAAAATAGCCATAGTGTTGCTTCAAAATGGGACGTTAATATAACTAAACACTCCTGAAATCTACCCCTTGCCGTATTATGGACCTTGATAAAACAGAGAACCTCTTGCATGGCATTGGCGCAAAAATATCAATTTTTGGTGGAGATTTAATCTTTTTACCGAATCTGTCATGTAAACCTTGACATATTTTCTGCCGATTAATCGTTGGCATGCGATTTTATAGTATTCGTAAATCGAATTTTCGTTTTCCCCAGCCATTTAAAAAAAGATGAAATTGTAGTCACAGAATCTAATTTAAGTTTTTGCCTTTTGAAATTGCAGACGGATAGATTGTTGAAAGTGACTCAAAATTTGGTGTAGATCATAGGTTCCCAACGTGGGCGTTTGAAGCTGTCAGGGGGGCGGTAAAAGACTCAGGGAAAATTAGGGGGCGTTGATATGGCACGAAGGGGCGTTAGAAGATTTACCAAATATAGTATTCAATAACTTCAAGGAATGATTCCAGGATAATTTAAACATGGACATACGAGACTGGGTTTTGGATCTTTTTCCAATATCAACACAGTTGTATCACCTCAGTTAAAAGAACTAATATAACTGACGACAAATGAGGATCTAAAAATTAGATTTAAGAATGGCTACCAAGAATTTTGGCTGCAGAAGTCTATTTCGCAACTGCATTCAGAAATATGGTCGATTGTTCAACGACTTCTGGTAGTATTCCCGTCTTCATATTTAGCAGAACGTGGATTTGGTGCTGAGGCAACATTGGTAATGAAAGAGAAATCGGCTCCATATTACTGAACATGACGACTTACGATTGTTTTTAAGCTCTTATTTATCTGGAGTGGGAGAGGGGGGGCGATATTGAAATATTCATTAGAAAAGGGGGCGCCAGTTCCAAAAAGGTTGGGAACCTCTGGTGTAGATGTTAAATATGTGTATTGAATTTTATCTCCCTTCATTTTGTAATTACCGTGTTAATTTATATTCATACAGCCGGTGTGGGTGAATTTTGCTCTACATTTGATAGAAAACTACAAACTTGATGCAGAAATAATGTACCAAATTTCATCTATATAGCTGAAAGCTTATTTGAATTATCTTTTCACAGACAATGCTAAAAATGCGTTTTTCGATCTTGGAGAGATCTAAAACATCGAGATTCTTCAAAATCTCGATTACAATACTTTATCTGTACTCCGTATAAACTAATTACAACAGATTTAACTCGTTGACTTCCAACTACGAAATAACTCGTAGATAGCGTTCTTTTCTGGAACGCCAACTACGAGTTATCTCGTTCTGTGTTTACTTGCCATTTTTGTGCAGCTACGCATAAACTCGTAGTATATCACTGCTCTTATCGATAGATGGCTTCTGGGAAAAGAACAAAAAATCAATGCTTGCATGAACAGAAAATATAATTATAATTTAATAAAAAATGACTTTTTAAAAAGCTGTTTAAAACTATGGTTTTAGATGGTCAATTATTATAATTACAAAAAAAAATTATTGAAAATATATTTTGAGAAATGTGCAGTAAATTTTAATGAAATTGAACCAAAACGGTTAACACTACACAAAATGGTAATGCAGCAATCCGATTTTTCTTTGTACACAAGTTATAGAGTATAATGAAGAAAATAAGCCAAAATCTAAAATATTTTGAGATGCAAAGCCATTATGGGTATAAATATACGTATATATGCATTTTTACCATAAATTTTCAACTTAATTTTTCCAAAAACTCCTATAAATGGAAAAAAATATTTCACCAACAATAAAACTTTTGGTTCATTTCATTACTCCTATTTAAAACACACGCTATCTTTTTTATGTAAATACATCTATTAGTTTTTTAGTATGCTATTATTCAAGGCAAAGCGAAAGTTGTAAATATGCTATTTATTTTCAGCCAAATTCTGACATCTTTTTGGCTAAAGGGCTATCACAAATCTTTTAATCAAGTTACGTTTTGAAATCCATTTTGCATTTAAAGAGAATAACGAAATTTTTGTACAAATTGGCATGGAATATGTTTAAATTAAGTGATAAAAATTCCAAATTTTCTCAAATATTTAATATATATGGAAACAAAACTTTCTTGTACGATAGGTTTTCTTTTGAATGTCATTCTATTAACTTCGAATTGTCGAAGTTCCCCTTTCAATTCACTGTCACTAGGTTATATCTTTCTAATTAGAGATTTGACGATTCTTTAGTATTATAACTTTAAAATTTGCCATGAATTTCCCAAACCAATGGATTATACCAACAATTAACCAATGGATTTTATGAATATACTCAAGTACATTCATAAAATCTAACCAGTCGCATTAGGGCATAAACGGTCTATTGAAATTTGTTGTGCGTAAAGAGGCTTAGAATGAGTTTATTTTGAATTTAGACGCATCGATTGTATGAATTGTAATGCTTCACGATTCTTCTTTATAAGTGAGATATGCCTAAACCCATTGAACTAAATAGTGAAAAAACCACTCGTCTGTCTATGCAAAATAGCTCACATTTCCTCATAGGTTTTCCAACCATGTGTGCCCCTCGCCAGCCCTGTATAGTTTGTGTCAGTGTTAATGGGTGTTGAAGGGATACTGATAGAGGGAGTGCAAACCTACTTGGATGTAGGACAAGATAAAATCACGTGACCGTGGGACAGAATTTGTGTTCGCTGTAACCGCATTCTCCGTTCCCCATTCTATTTCAATGGCAGATTTTCCTCCGCTTTTAACTGTTGGAATTTAAATCTTATTTAAGCCATGATCAACTATTGCTGAGCAATTGGATACAAAGAAAAAGCTTCTAAGGATAGTTCTTTATCATTTCATTGGTCAACATATTGTACCCATTTTAAGTCAATTTAAAATTTCGTAACGTCGATCACTCAGTGATTTTGTTGTTATAACTGAATAATATTTCAGTTTGGTTGAGTAATTGTATTGAATTTATTTAACATGTGATTAAGCTTTATTTGAACTGATGTAACTGCATTATATTTTGTTACTTGCTTTATTTTAATCTTGAATGTGTTGCCATTGCTTGGTTACAAGTTTGGCTTGATTTTTTTCTCTAATGTGTTTGCATAAACATTGACTGGTTAATAATTGTGTTTATTTTAATGCAAAGAAACCAGTTTGCTTAGTTTTCAAAAGAATATAAAACTGTTTAGGAATTGTTAACCGGAAATGGAAACCGACCGGGCCCAATGCCGGGAAACAAAATGTTGCGCGGCAGTTTCTGAGTATGCCAAGATTTGCGATATGGCGCCATAAAAGATGTTATTGCTCTGATTTCCCCTAAGTCACGTGACTCATGTTGGGTACACTTGTTTAGACAAACAGGCGCTACAGAGAAGGGTTGACGGGGCTTATCCCTGATCTGATAGATAAAGTGGACATGACTTTCAATAAATTGCCCTGATACTCTTGTTAGGATGGGAGAGATGTTAACTCGTCGAGTGCCGAAGCCCGAATTGGTAGAAACTGTCAAGTCAGGGGTGGAGGAGGGTGGTGGACCAATCAGAAGCGTTCTCAGGGTAAAGGATATGATTGTTTCAGTGCGGCCAATCAGGATGCAGACTATTCCATAAGTGCGTTTAAGTTAAGTTTCCGAGATTCGGGATCTTTTGCTCCTCTAGCTAATTTTGCTGCTTTTATCAGTCCAGGGAATTCTTTGATTATTTTTCTTAGTTCTTTAAAAACTGCAATTATTTCTTTGATATCCTTAAACTCTTCTAGTCTATTGGCTTCCAAAGTTGGGTGCTGTTGATTGTGATTTGGGTAGTGCTGTGATGGTCTTGGGGGAGCGAAGTGATAATTCGTCGTTTCCGATCTCTTGGTGACTTGTGCATATGTCTTGTCTGATTGTCAGTTTCGGGAATTTTGGGCATCCTTTCCAGGCTGCTAGGTGACCTTTTTCATGGCAATTAACACATCCCGGTTCTGCGATTCTTTCCTTGATGGGGCATTCTCTCGTCTGGTGTGGTTTCCCGCATTTCGGTATTTTTCTACAATTTCTGGCAGAGTGGAACAATCCGGAGCAGTTGTAACAAATAGTAGCAGCGGGTTTCTTCCTATAAGTTTCGATATAAATTCGGAGATGCAATAGGGATTTTTCATTATATATGTTGAGGGCGTTTTGGTCCTTTTTTGTTTCAACTCGATATAGGGGGTAGAGCTTCTTTTCTCCATAATTTCTGAGTTGGGATATTCTGTTAATTCTGTATTTTTTCTCAGTCAGTGCAGTTTTAATTTCTTCCATGTCGGTGTTACCAGGGAGGCCTTTGATTACTATTTTCAGTGGTCTATACTTTCTGAAAGTTCTTCACCTTTGTCATCTAAGAAGTTAATGATTTCTATTCTTTGCTGGGGGGTCGATGATTGGATGGCTATGGAGGTGTTAATGAATCTATTTACTACATCTGGAAATTCGTTGAGTATTTGCTGAAGGGTTAGGTTGTAGTAGTCTGATAGGCAGAGGTTTATGGTAGGAACATTATTTCTGTCTTCTGTCGTTTCTTGTTGAAGGGCCTCGAATCTATTATTGGTGGGAATTTTTTATTTTCCTCTGTTTTTTGGGCTTTTACGGCTTTTCTCTGTGATACTTCTATGAATCCATCATCGATGGTTTGCCTATTAATTCTGGAGTTATCTTGGTCAATTATTGCAGAGTTTGGTGCATTTTTTCTTTTCGTATATGTACTGTTCGTAGGGGTCTCTATTTCCATAGGTTTTTCCGGGCCTCGGGTTTCACTGGAGTTAATTCCTGCAATACTTCCAGTGTATTGGGAGTAATTTGGTGAATTGTGATCCATTGTAACTCTATCTATATCCCAGGGGAGTATTCTCCTGATTCTTCTCCTCATTTCATCAATGATTGAATCAGCATAGGTTTGGCTACTGCCAGAAACGCGGCTCGAGC
The DNA here is from genome assembly GCA_026543055.1 of Argiope trifasciata. NCBI lineage: Eukaryota > Metazoa > Arthropoda > Arachnida > Araneae > Araneidae > Argiope > Argiope trifasciata. The sequence continues at coordinate 233,376 of JAPMOQ010057606.1, read as the reverse complement.
GAGAGCACTCTGAACGTCCGTCTCCTTCCATGGCTGGAAGGCGAATACGACGTGGTTCACGGAGCACCTAGCCCTACAAGTTTGGGGCTTAATCTCCGGTAATGAAAGGAATAGCGTAAGGCCTGACTTTCAGTAAATGCCGTGACCAGCTACGATGTTATCTGGTGGTGAAGAGACGTCTTCTGATGAAAATCCATGGCTGGAAGCCGACTAGTTCCCTCCATTTATATATCAGCTCTATGGTTGAAGGTCCAAGGTCTTCCGCCCGAGGGCGCTGTGTCCCCCTCTGAGTTGTTTATTTTACTAGACCTTAGTCCACGCCCGTAATTTTTTCCATAGATAAAACTGCGCATGCTCAAGTTTCTAGCGTGCCGTTTTGTATAAGGCACTTTGGAGCCATCTAGAAGCGTCTAGGGGTTACTCCAAAAATTCTGGTCCGAGGGAAAAAGTTGCGAGAGGATTGTTGTTTGGGTTGAAAGTATTTTGATTTTCGATTAATTCAATAACACTGCCCTAAAAATCAGAGATGTACATTTCATTATCCCAAAGACACATTTCCAATCATTCTTTTATATGCTGCATTAGCATAGCTCTATTGATATCATTTGGAGCATGCGCTGCTTTGTCTTGGGCTCGAAAGCGCCTTATCCAAAACAACTTGGCACGCTCGAAACTTGAACATGCGCTGTTCTGTCCATGGCAAACTGTTTCCGGCGAGGACTAAGGTTTAATGTATATTTTGTACCAGTCTAGCTCTGTAAGTAGTGATATCCAGTTTGGATTGAATGGATCTTTCTTTCAGATATTATTTCAAGCCTCAAGCATCAAACCACAATCAATAATTATAGAAATGGAAGATTTCATTTCCATCCCCAGCATTAAATCACTGTATTCCTGGTCCAAAAATCGACGTCTAGACTTCAAATTCGTGGTTCAGTTCAATTCATTTAGCCAACGGAATTGAATCAAAAGGCTCTTACCTGTCAGAAAAGAACTAGAAGCAACTAGTGAATTTTCACTCGTAGTTAGCAATCCACGTGTTAAAATCTGAATGCATACAGCAGGGCAGACTTTTGTACATGCCTTGCGCAGACTTTTGTACATGCCTTGCG
>JAPMOQ010057606.1:190203-225433 GCA_026543055.1 Argiope trifasciata | reverse complement strand
ACTTGACGCAGCAACCGAAAGTCGTCAGACTCACTTGACGCAGCAACAACACTCTCTTCGTTCGCCATAACGCTTGGCGCTATAAAATCGTTCGTCTCTATAGACTCACTGGTAGGGAAGTATTGTGGTGATATCTTAATATGTCAGTAACAGCCGCTAGACATTAGCGATCATCTTTGTCGTATGGATAAGTCACTGGACTTCAAACCCAAACATCGCAAGTTTGATCCTTGGAAGGAATTCGCCTCCACATTGGCGCAATTCTCGCCCATGCCATCGCCAAAAGTATACAACACAATCCGTGAACAGGTCTGAATATTATATCTCTAATTGTTTTAAAATTTTGTATTTTAAAAAAGTACGAGTTAATGTTTTGACACTGATCGCTGAAGAAAGATTTCGTTCCCTTAGTTAATCGTTTATATTGCATCTTTAGAAATATTCAGAGATCTGTCAACAATCGATCAATAGCAATGCCAGAGAAAGAGCGACAAAATCTCGCCAAGCAATATTATGGTGAAATTGCAGTTTCAGGAAAAGAATCCTTGGAAATACGATTTTCTTTAATTGAATCTGTGTTATGCACTTGCCAAACAGCGAGTGGTTTCTTTACTGGAAAGAATTTAACGTCTTCTGGAAGTTCTATATATTGTATGTTTGTGGTGACAACTCAATAAGCCAGTAACAGCCAATAGACAGAGGCGTACGTTTTTGCCGAATGGTTAAGTTACTGGCCTTCAAACCTGAACATCGCAGATTCGATCCTTCTCCCCATATTTTCCTTTTGGTCATTCTGAAGTCAATTTTAAGACTTGGATTATTGTAGTGTCAGCTATGAAAATCAAGCAGAAAAGATGCAGTGTAAAAGAGGAAATTGAGTTGAGAAACGCAACAGCCACAGAAACTTCAAAAATTAATTTGAATCCATGAATATAAGTGAGAACGAAGTCGTATCTTTTTTTCTAAACTGCAAAATGTTGCTGAAAGATTGTGTTCCCTGTATCAGATTTATCGAATGGACTTAAATGGGCATCAAAGTTTTTCCAAGGCGATGGAATGTCTTTCAGGAAAATTTCTAATTTATGTAACTTCATCTGTCACAACGGTTTTCATTCTTGAGGGGGAAAAACGGTATTGAATGGTTTTACCTACTGCAAACACTTCAAAAAATTGAAATAAAAAATGATAAATGATTAGTGTAAATAAACAAATAATTGTGTAAGGGAAAGTGTCTATTCCAGGAAACTTCATAAAAAAAATCTACATATAGACTACGATTGGACGATGTTTTGAATAGTTATGTTCATTGTCGCACTGCAAAATGGCTAAGATTAAAGTTTTGAAAATTGCCTTTTCGAGCAGAATCACTACCATAATCCAGTCTGGGAAGGGAACTGTAATGAATCTGTCCAGTTCCCCTTAAAATATTTGGAAGTACTTTCAAAATATTTTATGTTCTTTCGCAATTTGTCTTGGATATTTTACGTGAGCAGGAATAAGAGTTCACTCTCTCGGAATTTTTCTACCATTTCAAAATTCTATCTGAAGTCAAAAGCTAATACCAGGATAAAAATAAAGAAAACCGAAGCCATGGATATACGACCGTTGTTTAATTTTTTGAATGGAAGCCAACAGTTATCGTTCAATAAAACAAATGTGGTTTTCATTGTGAATTTTATGTGCAGATCGTCATTTGACAAATGGCGTTAGTTGATTTCAAACATTGTTAATTTTAAGATTGAGATCACCGTCGGCATTTTCCTTTATGTGACGATGGCAAAATCGAAACCTGCCCACTTGATTTCGATTTACCCTATGACGCTCCGTCCGTTATCGGTTTGGGTTTACCCTATGACGCTCCGTCCTTTATCGGTTTGGGTTTACCCTATGACGCTCCGTCCATTATCGGTTTGGGTTTACCCTATGACGCTCCGTCTGTTATCCGGGCTTGGTGATTGCCGCGGAGAGAACTATTGATATGCTGACAAAGAAAATTGCTAATTTTTGCTTGACAAAAATCGTCATCTAATTGATATATTCTTAACTTCTCTGAACATTAAATTTTTTCCCTAATATATAATAACTTCTTTGTGAATGCAAAAAATCTATCTTTGGTGGTTATAAAAAACGTCAAAACAATTATCGCTTTAAATTGGCCACAAAAAAAAAAAAAATTGCATCACAGGATCTAAAAACTTATCTAGAACCTATAAAAACTTTAAATTTTTTTTAATATTAAATTTTTATTTAAAATTTTAAAGAAAAATACTAACTCAATTTAATGGTAATATTTCAATAAAATGATGTCGAATCTTAGATATATTCTGAATAAATATGAATCAAATTTTTATATATGTGAAGACGGATAATTCTAGCTTAAAAATTAGAAACCGGGAGGATTCAAGAAACTTTTAAGGAAAACTCAAATAATTTAACTGAAATATTTATCTGGGCGGGACGCAATCCAGTGACGGATTTCCGCACAGGCGTTGGAGGCGGTCGCCTCGAATCTCGGGGTTGTATCGGGGCCTCAATCTACTTAGATGTGTATCATAGTGCTAAATCAAAGGTAAATTTAACTAAGACTCCCCTTTGGCGTGATTCACTGAATTTTGATTTTTGCTTCTTTAAAGATAAAAAGGTTCATTAATCGATAAAAGTGTTAAGAGAAATTCTTGCGGAATCGAAACGCTGCGTCTGCAAATTCTTTTCTTAAATTTTATAGGTTCAGAATACTTTCTCATCACCCTCTCTTTCCTATTCGCACACTATAGCATATTTACCAAGGTTTGGATTAATTTTTATATAAAAATTGAACTATTTCGTTGAAATGATGAATGAAAATCGCCAAGGAATGGAATGACTGTCGTTTTAAATTATTTGTACATAATAAAATACAAGATTCATTGGTCTAGAAAAATACAAAAAAAGACTTAGTTTATAAAATGGGTGGATGAAAAGCATAATATCTGCAAATAAATAAATAAATCCATTAAGAATTGCCTTTTAATATACACAGATGGAAAATATCCCAACACCAAGAAAAAAATTATTGTACAGTAAAGAAATTTTAGGAATACATATGTCTAGGTAACATATTTAATTCATTAAAGTTTCAAGATCACAGGTAGAGCCATTTCAAATGGGAAATGTTGGTACATTAGTAACCGGTGTAACCGCCAGAATTTTGAATGCAAGCATGCAAACGTGCATGCATTGTGAAGTACAGGTGTCGGATATCACTTTGTGGGATGGAGTTCCATGCCTGTGGCCCTTGGGCGGTCAATGCAGGGACGGTTAATGCTGGTTGTGGATGACGCTGGAGTTGTCGTCCAATGATGTCCCATACGTGCTCGATTGGAGAAAGATCTGGTGATCTAGCAGGACAAGGAAACATGTCGATACTCTGTAGAGCATGTTGGGTTACAACAGCGGTATGAGGGCGAGCGTTATCCTGTTGGAAAACACCCCCTTGAATGCTGTTCATGAATGGCAGCGCAACAGATTGTATCACTAGAATGACGTACAAATTTGCAGTCAGGGTGCGTGGGATAACCACGAGAGTGCTCCTGCTGTCATACGAAATTGCTCCCTAAACCATAACTCCAGGAGTAGGCCCTGTGTGTCTAGGCCGCAGACAGGTCACTAGCAGGCGTTCACCTGGCCTCCTTCTAACCAACAAACGGCTATCACTGCGACTAAGGCAGAACCGGCTTTCATCAGAAAACACAACAGATCTCCACTCCGTCCTCCAATGAGCTCTAGCTTGACACCACTCACGTCGCAAACGGCAGTGGTTTGGAGTCAATGGAATGCACTGTACAGGGTGTCTGGCTCGGTGCTGTCCTTGAAGTAACCGATTTGTAACAGTTCGTTGTATTACTGTGGTGCCAACTGCAGCTCGAATTTCAGCTGCAGACGCAGTACGATTAGCCACAGCCATACGCCGAATACGACGGTCTTCCCTCTCAGTAGTACCACGTGGCCGCCCGGAACCTGGTCTTCTTGAGGCAGTATCTTCCCTTGACCACTGCCTCCAATACTCATGCACAGTGGATACATTCCTTCCAAGTCTTTCAGCAATATCGCGGAAAGAAAACCCACCTTCTCGTAGCCCTACTACACTACCTCGTTCAAACTCAGGGAGCTGTTGATAATGGCTTCTTCGTCTTCTCAGAGGCATCCTTGACTAACGTTATCCCACTACGTCAAATCTCAACTGTAAATAACAATCACGAACCTTACAGCGCTTATTTAAAGCAAACCTCATTTGCATGTTCATAGTGTCGTTACTAGCGCCACTCTTACGCGTAGCTGGACATTTGAATCGACGTCATCTTTCAGATGTATAAACACGCCTACCAAATTTCGTTTATCTAGCACAGCTCCTTCCTAGTGTTGGGATTTTTTTTCCATCAGTGTATAACGGTATGCGTTTGGCGCAGCATGGCCAAATATGGCCTTTGCGCCATTAAACCGAACCAAACCAAATCATACCAATATATAACTGTATCACAAAATAAATATTAAGATAAAGCTATAAGTTTATCTTGCGTAGAAGGGCCTCAAAATATTTCAGCGCCTGTGGTCTCGTTCTACCAAAAACCGCCACTGACACCACCAGTCTCTAAGAAAACAACAAGGCTGCACAGTCAAGACAAATCATCCGGTCACCGAAACCCGGATGCCACTTTCATTCTCAGTGGAAATTCGAGATCCTTGAACTCTTCAAGGGTAGGAATAATCAGAACTACCATCAGATATTTCTTCTTCTTGCTGTTAACCATGGACTCATCCAGTCAAGGAGCGATGGAACCTATAGATATTTAATTACTTCTGGGGCACAAGTGATTTGCAGCTTTTATTAGCAGGTATTTCCAGAGGCGGATTTCCGCACAGGCTGTGGAGGCGCATGCACTTATAATTCGAATAATATCTGGACATGGGAGATTTCCTGCATATTTCCAAAGATTTGGAAGAACGTAAGAAAATGAATGACTTTGTGAGGAAATTGGTACAGTTTGCCACTATTTAATGGAATGTATGGCGATCTCAGAGGTTAAGAAAGGACCTGAAGATTGTTAATAATGATTTAAGTACAGTAGTGATGGTACCAGGTCATCTCAAAATCCTGAAGGATATGATGTTAAAGATTGACAATTTCATTCCAACTGTTTGAGAGAGTGCAGATGGGGAGAAAGACAGTCATTTACTACCCCGAAAGGAATGCTAATTTGACTGATCGGTCAATGCAAGGTTGTACAAAACGTGTTCAGCAGTCGACCACAACAAATCCTATCGATACTGCTACGCTAGTGGTCGTGGGGTGGTCGGCTGTATGCAAGAAGGCGGTGGAGGTGGTTGTCTCGTATATAGGGGGCCTCTAAATCTACTTGGACGATGATGAAACTGATGAGGGACACACGGAAACAGAGGCACCCGAATGATGCTTACAGAAGAAACACTGACCACTTAAATCTTTAACGGTGAAATGTCGCAATGATATAACTCGTAGATTGCGTTCTTTTCTAGGACGCAAACTACGAGTTATCTCGTACTGTTGTTTACTTGCCATTTTTGTGCAGCTACGAATAAACTCGTTGTATATCAGTGCCTAATATCGATAGATGGCTTCTGGGAAAAGAACAAAAAATCAATACTTGTGTGAACAGAAAATTTATTAAACGAACAGGAAATATAATTAAAATTAAACTGTCATAAATAAAATTGACATTTTAGGCCAGATTTCTGAAAATTGTCATGGCATTCAACGTGTTAATTTTATACTATCCAAGGCTTAGCTAAGAGTTCCTCTCGAGAATATATACCATATTAAAAGTAGGAACCCAGAACTTGACTATTTCCTTGTGATAACAGAATAACAGGTGAACTTATGTTGCTAGAATATCACCCGAGTCAATGGATGGTGACAATCAACTCGTAACACTTCGAAAATGATTTCATGCTTAGGTAAAACATTACCCTCTTTTGTAACAATGAGCTGATAGTAACATAAACACCAAATTACCTTGGAGAATATCTTGCTTGCTGTCGAGAGAGGGAATCGTAATACTAACAATTTAACAATGAGCTGCTAGTAACAGAAGCGACAAGGGGCCGCGGTGGCCTGGTGGTAAGGTCTCGGCTTTAGAACCGGAGGGTTTCAGGTTCGAGACTCGATTCCACTGAAGATCCGTCGTGTAAGGGGGTCTCTTGCACGTTAAATCTGTCAGGCCAAAGTCCTCCCGCTGGTGTGGCGTGGTGTGGAGAGGGGGGTGCCACTTCAGTTGTCGTCCTCGTCATCTGACCGTGGTTCAAAATTACGAGGTCCGTCCCAAAATAGCCCTCGTGTTGCTTTAAACGGGACGTTAATATAACTAAAACTAAAATAAACAGAAGCGACAAATTACCTTGGAGAATATCTTTCTTGCTGTCGAGAGAGAGGGAATCGTAATACTAGTCACACCTAAAAATGATGTACTCTCCACGCCATGAGTACTGTAATAGTATGAAATTATTGGACACTATTAGATTTACAGAAGACTGAGGTAAATAATTGCATATACAGTATCCTGTAACTCATCCACTGTACTTCTAACATACATAAGGAAGTATATTGCAGAGTACCATTAGAGTCTTAGGCTTACCTTCTTTGCCCCTCCCACCTCTAGTCACAGTACGGTAAAAACCTATAGTCATAAGTGGAATTTGGTAGTCATTAAGTGGTGGACATGTTTTCTTCTGCCAGTACTTTTCAACCACTAACTTTCAGCATATGAGTTGGAGAGAGGAATGTTACAGCGACTGTTCGGAACGGTTTTTCAACTGCAGCTGCACGTACTCGCCCTGCATTAAATTTTTTTTTTAAACTTGCATTTCATAATATACATAATAATATTATTTAAAATGTTGAAAAGAAAAAAAAATTAAAGCACATTTTTATTGCATTTAAAAGTTGAAATTTTTATCAAATGGAAGGGGTTGGGCAAAACTAGAACATGAAACCCTGAAGACAATAAAATGAAGGAATTAAGTCGCAGTTATAATATAGTTAGTTACAAAAGGGATTTTTTACAATCATTAATAAATCCCTTTTTCTTAAAAATTAAACGTGTTAAGTTCAAATGTCGAATATTACTACCAGGACACAACGCTTATGTTTGTTTTGCTAAAATAGGTATGCATCGACTACAGAAGGCTACTTGTGGAGAGCAGCTGCCAAGATTGCAAGAACATTCTTTTTTAAATTGAAATATATATTTCTGTTACACTAATTTGTTTCATCTGAATAAAAAGAACTTATATGTATAAAATTTTTGATTCATAGTCCAGGAATCAAATGATTAATTATAGAATAGCACTGATTTTAATTATCTAGAGTTAATTTAAAATCTCCATTTCTTCATATTTTCAAAATTATTTGTAAGTAATATTCAAACGTGTTTTTTTTTTTTTCTTTTTTTTAAAAGCTTGGTTTAGACATTGAAGACCTAGAAGAGATGGAAGAAGATGCTGGTTTAGGAAATGGTGGTCTTGGCCGTCTAGCTGCCTGCTTCTTGGATTCCATGGCCACTTTAGGCCTGGCTGCTTATGGGTATGGATTACGTTATGAGTATGGTATCTTCTCTCAACGAATCAAGAATGGAGAGCAAGTAATTGTTTTTATGGTATACAATATATGATAAAATTGTTTGTAGCATATTCTATTTTTATGCATGTGGTGGGTCTAATGCCGCTTGGTCATACCTAGCCCAAATGAGCGGAGCTCTTTCGAATGAAGGTAGAAGTGTACGCCTTCCATTGTTAACGAGCACAGTTAAGGTGAAAGTACGACTTTGCTGAAACACATACGACACAACCCTTTTTAGGGGGCGGTCATACTCATTCATCCATCCGCCAGTCAGAATTTTGATCCAAATCAGAGACCGACTCATCCCTGATTCAGTACCCCGGAGGTATCATTTGCTATGGGGACTTGGAGGACTTTGCAGTCACGACCTTTTGAACGTGCCCCAACTGCCATTAACCAACACGGCCGTCTTTGGCCGAGACGAGGATAGAAATCTTTACCTTTCGGTTACGAGACTGATACTCTACCAACCAGGCTACCGCGGCCCTTTATGCATGTATTGTATAGGAAGATTATGCTCAGTTTTTCTTTCCCACTAGGAAAAACATTGGAACTAAAATATGCCAAATGTGTACGAAATGATACTTTTGTTGCACACCATTCACCAGTTTTTATTTGTTGCACTAACTAAAGATAGCAATATTCGATTTTCCTTTAAGTATGAGCATCTGTGTTCGGAAGAAACTAATTGATTCGCATTTAGTCTCGAAGCTGCCATTTCTTTATTATTTTAGAATTTTTTCCTATTTAAACTTTTGTGATATGCTTCTCAAAATAATGCTTTGATAATTTTAAAATTGTGTTTAATGTTTTTAATAAACTCCCTAATGATGCTTGTTTATTTTTTGTTACATAATGTTTAAAATTCCATAGAATCCCTTAAATCTTTAATAGGCGTTTAGATTATCATCTGAACCATCGTGATGGAGTTTACAGTAGTTTATATGTATGATAAATATAAATACAGGGTTAGTCAAAATGAATAGGACAATAAAAAATGTTTTATGACTAATGTATTGATATTATAACCAAAATACAGTTACGTATTGACAGATGAACTGTTAAGGTTTTTTTTTCTCGCCATCACAGATGTTCTATATGGGTGCTCCTTGTGACCCGGCAGACGACCAGGCAATAATCGAGTTCATCCCATATCCGTCGCAATACATCCTTGGTAATGGTAGCGAACGCAGCACATATGCGATCTTTTAACTCGTCCAAGATACATGGTAATGAAAATTTGAATGCAGTGCGCCATTTCTCATTCGAAATTGTTGTGGCAAATTCCATCACACAAAAAGCCTTCTCCTTACCTGATTGCGCCATTTTGAAAACAGCGCCCCTACTGGCCAACACGCAAATCATTAACGTTTATGTGTAGACGAATAAAAGTTTAATAGTTCATCTGTTAGTATGTACCTGTATTTTGGTTATTATATAAGTACATTAGTCATAAAATATTTCTTATTGTCATATTCATTTTTATTAACCCTATATTAAGTTAAGGTTTTTAATAAGAAAAGTATCTTTTTTCGTTTCTCAGTTCTGTTTCAAATTGTGTGTGTGTGTGTTTTCGTATTTCAAATTTACAGTTTAATAACTCGTTGCCATCATCACTCGTCAATGTATAAAAGATGCATGTTGGTTTTCTAAATACCAGAAGCGAAAAGACATTCAGTTATTGCTTAAAACTTCTTGCAAAGAATTCGCGCCGATTGAAATAAAAGCACCATTAGCAACAGAATTTATTTAGAATAATTCTAGTAGTTTACTGTAAAATGATAGGAATGAATGAAATTGAATCAAAGACAATTCAGGTAGTATAACCATTTTTCTGTTTTTCCCTGGTATCTATTTTTTTTTTTTTTCTATTTTCGAAATGAATTGTTTTGTTTAATAAAAGTTTCTATAGAAGTTCTTGGGTGTTTTTGAAATTTCATATAATTTTTGATTTAAATTATTCACTTTATGAATTAACGGCTTAAAACTGCGACAATTCCATGAAAAGGCGGTCAAATCGGTAAAATAATTTAACAGTGGCGTTGAGCTAAGCTAGCTAAAGGAATTCATTATGCATTTGATACCTTTTATAAAAAAAATGGATTATGTTTCAATCCTGGTAATTTTTTATGGGGGAAAGTAAGTCTCACATCCTCATTTCTTGAATCAAGTGTTAAAATATGATTTTTCATGATAAAATTCAAGTGTTATGATATGCTCTTCTGTTTGCTTACACTGGATAACATTTTTTTGCTTTGATACATTATGAATATTATGCATGCATTAATTTAAAAAAAGGTTATGGTTTAAAAAAGGAAACTTCTATTCTGAAATGGATCATTCTTCTGATATACTAAATATTCATTTATTAAAATGAAAAATTTGAATTTTATGTTGCTCAATTAATTCATTCCAAACTATCACAAATCTGGTTAAAATATATTTTTCTTAAATTATTTTGTTCTTTTATAATCATTAAATCATTGATGGATTCTCCGGTAATCAAAACTTCTGAAATGTATAGGCTTAAATGTTACTGAAGCACTGTTGGTTATCTCCAAATCAATTTTGCAAAAAAGCGTAAAGAAACTGTTTTCATATCAGAAGCAGTTGAAACGGCGTTCAGAGGCTTTAATTCCTAAAGGAATGGATGAATTTGTTAATACTAATTTCTGCGTTATTACCAATTTGAATCTGTTGCAATTTAGGTAGAAGAACCTGATGATTGGTTGAGATTCGGCAACCCATGGGAAAAGGCCAGACCCGAATATACGCTTCCTGTCAACTTCTACGGACGTGTTGAACAATCAGATAAAGGAGCAAAATGGGTTGATACTCAGGTGAGATTTGAATCTATAAGAAACAGTTACACATTTTTTGTTTCTAACTGAATCTTAATTTATGGTGCAAGTTATGTTTTTAAGCTTTTGAGGTTTCATGTAATTAAAAGAAATTATTTTTTAGACGGTTTTTGCCATTCCTTATGACAATCCTGTTCCGGGTTTCCGAAATAATATTGTGAATACCATGCGTTTATGGTCTGCCAAGTCTCCAAATAGTTTTAATCTCCGCTTTTGTAAGTATTGCATTAATTAATTGTTTGGTAATTAATATAAAATTGCAAACTGGTGACTTAAATATATATATTGAGTAAATTTTTGTTCACTTAATTTTCCTTCCTGTCTAACAATTCTTCATTTACCTTGTTTTTAATTTACAAATGATTGTTTGCTATCATTCTTCAAAAGCTTTCTTCGGGCTTATTCTCCCCCTTCCCTCGAAATTACTGTAGTTTGACTTGAAGACGGCTCGAGAAGCACATAAATCAATACCTCTAAAAGGATGTAAAACGAATATTTCTTAATTCTTTTGAAGCCGGGGATCAAACTATCACTTTGCTGATGTGTTAAAATCTCTTTCTAATGCTTATTTTGAGATTGCATATAGTACTGGCCTTCTATGACAGCTGAGGCTAAATAATCGTGGGTGTTAAAATTTGTTTTTTCTTTTCATTTTAATAGTTACATAATAATTATTGCTTGACATGATAGCTGTTAGTTAAAATTTCTTTAATAAAAATAAGAAATCATTTTCTAATTAAATGAAATTTATTTTTAAACTGTCTATTTTCTGTTTTTATACTAATTTATAATAATTTAAGGTACATTTGATGTATCGGAACGTTCTGTATTTGTTTCAATTTTTTGTAATATTGATTAGATTAAATTATCTTAATATTAGGCAGTAATGCATCTTTTGAAGTATTTGAAATAATGAATTCTTACTTAAAATTGCTGCTTTTACATATTCAAAAAATTAAATGTGTTCCAAATACAAACTTTTAAATATATGTGTAATCAAAGGGTTAAAGAAGTTGTGCTCTTTTTAAAGTAACTTGTGTTTTCAGAGTTTTTTCTCAGCCTTAAACAGGATGTAGTAGAATATTATTTGGTTACAGAATTTTTTTCTCATCTTTTGATTGAAAAGGGAAAGAAACTTTTTCAAATTTATCTACAATTCTTAAAAATCGTTATTGTTCCTTTTTCTTTTTAAGATTGATCCCGAGGAAGCGCGAACTAAACTGGAAGAAACATTTAATTCAGCCTTCCTAAGGATGGCTAAAACCTATTAACACGACATATTTCTTAAGTTGTATATTGTTGAAAGAATGGAACGCTATAAAGCTCTTTATAAATGTCGATGTTTAAGCAGAAGGAAATTGGGTCAACGGGAAGTTTCAGTATTAGTTGAGGTATAAAATTCTCGTCGAAAATTTTAATGAATTAAATGAATTCTGTGGAATAAATTTTTCTTCAGGGTTTCGACTGGAGATGAAAGTTTAAAAACTCGATTGTCTGTATTTAAAAATTACATAATTAATAATTTAATATTGATACCGAGCACTTTTTCTTTGATTGCTCTGAAAACTTATTTTTAATGCTTTTGTTATTGTATTTTTCAGTTAATGATGGTGATTATATTCAAGCAGTTTTAGACCGAAACTATGCTGAAAACATTTCAAGAGTTCTATATCCTAATGATAATGTAAGTTTTAGTGGATTTTACTTGATAAATTTTATGTAATTCTGAATTGTGTTGAATAGTCATAGAAAACGAGTTAAAATCCTTGCTGACCTTTGAAATACTTTTATAATTTTACTGAATCGTTTGAGTTTGTATTTACAATCTAAATTATTTTGGCACTCTGTTTAATTTATATGTTCAAAGGTTGGATAACGTCATGAAAAACTGCTTATTTTTAATAATCCTTATACAAGGCTCTTAAAAATGCTTATTTTTTTACAAAGGTGATTATGTTTCTTTCTGGAGATAAAATTTTAGGGAGGTTAGATTTGCCCTAATATAGGAATAAATTTTCTTTTGTTTTATTTAATCTTTCAATGAAAAGTGCTGATCATAAATTGGTACTGATTGCCTATTTATTTGCATTAGAGTTCAAAGGTTGAAAAAAGTTCCTTCTTTGGTAGTATATGGTATGTATGTATTCTTACATGGAGAAAAAAACTTTTTCTGACAACTTTTTTTTAAATCGCCTTTTCTTGCATTAATAAGGAAAAAAATTTAATTTTTAAGTTAGGGAATAATTTTATGCTTTGGTCGGAAATACTCATGCAAAGTTAGTTTAACTGTGTCTTAACTTTATTGTTCTAGTTTTGTTCCGCGGTTACTTATTTGCAAAATATTTATTGTATTTTAATAATTTTATTAATAATTTATTCATATATTTTCCTGCTTGCGATTTTTATGTAGAAGTTGTATTTTTTTACAATATGCCGAAAAAAAGTAGGATTAGGAACGAAAGTAAGAAATTTTAGAATTAAGTTACATGGACTAATTTATGGGGGCTGGGATAGGAAGTAAATTAAATTAAACTAAGCAATGTCATTACATATGTCTTATCTCAACAGATTTAAAGGTAAAGTTATTTGAATAAAACTAAGATTAAATTATCTTAACTTAACTTGTAACTTTATAAAGTTATTTGAAAAGAAGTAAAAGCAAGATTGTTCTGCTAATTTATAAATGTATTTTTTATGAAAGAAATTTTATTGAAATTACAGAAAAATAAATCTCTTGTAAAAAAAGGAAATTGTTGAAATTGAATGGAATGCTATTATTTAACAAGTTGATTAAACCAGACTTTTTACTGCCAAAAAATCTAATGAGTTGTGAAAAATTAACGGGAACTTTAACAGCTGAAAGAATTAGATTGTGAAATTTCTAAAAAGATACGGAATATTTCTTTTTACATAGTTGACAAAACTTTACGTTTTCTTTTGAAAACAGATTTGTTTACTTACATTTTTAACCTTTTTTCCAATAAGAAATTTAAATGTTAATAACGTGACAACTTAATATTTGTATTCTTAATACAGACTGTAATGTAAATAAAGTATTACAGAGGTGGATTGAAAGTGCTTGAATTAAATTTTCACGAGGGATTTGCAGAAAGTATTTTAGTTAACTCAACTTTAATGTTTTTGAAAATAAGAAATTACTTGTGGCATTCTGTTATTTTTTTTAAAGCTGGATAGTATTTTTAATCATAATGAATTCCATGGTAACTTAGTTCCATAATCAAAATTATTATGCTTATTTTGGTCCTTAATTTTTTTTACTCCAAGATGCTTATAAAGTGATTATTTTTTAAGATAAAATTTGATTACTCTCCCTGTTTCAGTTCGACATTTTCTTCGTTGCTTAAATTTCGGTTCATAATAAATATTTAATCATCACTTTTCAGAATGAAAATCTTAAAAATGGTAATTAAGTTAATGACATTTATATTATGGTAAACATTTTATTTGGCTCACAGTACGTCATTTAAAGTATGTTTCTGATATTCGCTGTTAGTCATTTTGTAATTAGATACAAAATAAAATGAGAATTTTTGTTCTACTTCTATCTTTTAGGTAAAGCATGATTATATTAGCATTATAACTTTTCATTTTTACTTTCTTGTATAAAAATGATACAATAATCAATTATATTTTATAGCATAGTATATAATATAATTGATACCGGGCTATTAATGCATAAGTATAGCATTAATACCCCGGTGATAAGTATAAAATAAGAACTAATAATATTATAAATCCATCGGTATAACCATTACAACAGAATCCCCAACAGGCAGATTCAAGCGACACATTGCAGAAATCCGACAATTTGCTCTTTGTCCAAACTACCTACGAAAATGCGTCGCACAATATCGCACCAAGCAGAAATTACTAGCAACTAAATGAAATTCTCAACAATTTATATCAAGATATAAATGTTTAAAAAGCTAGGAACCTTTAAAATTTCCTTCTTTAAATTTCCTTCAATTTTTCATTTTATACCTTTAAATTAATTTTTAAACTTCGGGTTTTAACATTTAAAATAATTAAAATGCGTTCTTTTTAACTAACTGTTTGACATCTAATTATCAAAAAATATATAATAATCACTTACAATTAATAACTTTGATAACAATATCCTATGCATAATTTAAAGTCCAAAGACATTTTCTCCTTGTAAGTTCAACAATAACAGCATCTAAAGCAAAGTTAAGGGAGATTTATAACCAAAATACAATGTACAAAATATCTGTTATACTTATTCATTATTGGCATTTACATAAAAATTTCAAATAATTATTTTAAGATCAAATTTCGATGCAAGACAACTAAATAATCATTTGTTCATTGATATTATTCTGAAGAAGGATATATCTTCAAAATAATATCCTAGTCTAATTTCTTGTTATAGAATGTTATATATGTTTTATGTTAGGAAGTGACATTCTTGTAGCTCTTAGATCAATTCTTCTATGAATACACTTTGTAGGAAAACTATATCAAATATTTTCCTTCTGAAAAATCACATTGACTGATGAAGATTATTAAGGATCAATTTCAACCTTAATATTTTTAAAAAATATTTACTTTGGTAAAAGTAGCATTTTAGGCTCAGAAACAATATTTAAAAATATTGTTGTTATATTTCATTATTATAAGGTGTCGTAGGAAAGGACATTTTTAAAAAGGGCATTAAAATATTTTTCTCGGATTTAATTTTGGCAATAGTGGTAAAAAGTTAGCTCTTAGGTTCAAAAAGAATTTTTTTTAATTCTTGTTGTTGTACAACAATATTTCAAGAGGTGAAATGAGCTCAAAATTTGTAAAAAAAAGAATAATGAACTTTGATAAAATATTTTTATGAATTTTTCGTTCATATGCTATAAAAGATTTTAAAAACATATATAAGCATTGCGATTGTAAAAAATTAATTACAAAATATGATAATAAATATATATATTCTGTCCAATTATGCCTCTCTTGCTTCTGTATCGTTGATGATTACAAATATCACAGTTGCAAAATGTTTTCTACTTCACTGCCTGTTAAACCGGTACCATTGCTTGGCGATATGGTTCTTGCGCCATAAAACTCCAAACAAACAAAGCCAGTTAAACTGGTTTTAAAATTTAAATTTTGCTGTAATCACACATGAATCAATTTTTGCTCTTATGCATCCTTTTCTTGCGATTGAACCAGACATTTTAAGCAGATTCGGTCACCAGTCTTGCAACTCTTTCTACTGTTTGCATATGTCAAGGAAGCTAGGGAGAGTCGATAACCTAATCCCCTAAACTATTTGGTTCAGCTTCAGATGCTTTCTGTATAGTTTTAATATTAAACCGCACAGCCACTTAGTAGTTTTATCGCTTCTTGTCTATTTGATGGAACGAGAATTTTTTATTTTCTACTTACAGAATATATAAGGGACAGTAATAAAATTTGGATTTTAAAAAGGAAAGGATATTTTTCCTTATCTTTGTCTTTTAGCATGACTTTTAATCTTCATATTCATTGCCATACATTTTACACGGATTAGTGAAACAAAGGGCAACTTTATAGGAATTTTGTTTTCTAATTTTGTACTGTCCTTCCCCCAAATTCTTTTTTCAGTTTTTTTTTTTTTTTTTTTTTTTTTTTTAACTGGATGCTAAAAGCTACTGACACATCATTGCATTTAGAATTAGTATATTAATTCTAAAATCGCATTAATTTATGGAATTAAATAAGTTATGAAAGACCATGTTTTTTAACAACGTTTTAAGCTTTGAAAATTTTCTTGCAGCTATTAAAGTGTTATACTTATGAATTGTTTTTTTAAATCCCATTTTTAGTTCTTTGAAGGAAAAGAGCTGAGGCTGAAGCAAGAATACTTCATGGTTGCTGCTACCTTGCAAGATATTATTAGACGTTTTAAATCGTCTAAATTTGGTTGCAGAGATCCAGTTAGGACTTCTTTCGATACGTTCCCTGACAAAGTAAGTGATTTCGAAAGTCTTTCTACATGAAAAAAAAATATAATAAAGGTGCATTTAAAATTCTTTCATTTGCCGAAATACTTTTTTCGAATGCATACTGTTTTAGTAAAAGATGGAAGCAATACTATAATCGAAATATAGCAAAAAGCTTTCACTCGCATTAAATATGACATGAGTGGATCGTCACGTGCCACTTATCCCATATGAAGTGGCACACAGCATATTCAAAAATGGGTTTTTATTATAGCAATTTGTTTCATTTCTACTGTTTGGATAACAGAATATGCATTAGAGCATACAAAATCAACTGTTGTTGTAGTTTAATTATAGCTCTAATTTAGTTATTGATGTAATGTCGGTATTATAAATTTCTTAATACCAACTTACTGATTATGTAAAAGAGTAGTTTTAACAGGTTATCTGATTTATTCAGTATGGATGCTACATATTTCTTACAAATGTTGCGAAAACAAGAAAAGACTCTCAGTTTAATTTCATATTAAGTATTTTGAAGCTGGGTGGGCATTTAGAATTTATCCTCCAATCTAGATCGTTGCTTTTTTAGTGCAGACCTCTTTCTGATTTGTAGCTTTACAAAGGTAGAAAAAAATTGACATGATGATGACCGAGTATTTTAAATTTGTAAAAAATGCACCTTGAAGACGATGTTTTAAACATTTGCTTGTTAATGTACATCATATTCTTCCATATTTTGAAATATTAATCTTTTAAAATTTATTAAGACTGCTTACAAGTCATTTTTCCTCATCTCAACCGTTATATAAATTAGAAAATTTCCCTTTATGTAGTTTTTATAATTTGCTGGCATAATTTTCTCTAATTTCTTGAAGTTGCGAAAAATTACCTTTTATGTGTGTCCATTTGCCGAGTATTGGTTCCTCCGTTTTCAAGAAAACTATTGTGATCGAAGTTGTAATTAATCAAAAGTATGCGAGATGGCTTTTTTAGTGACAATATACACTAGTAATTTAGTTATAATAGTCTATATACACTTAAATAGCTAACATTTTTAACCACTAAACTGAATCGTAATCATGCTTTTTGATTCTCGAAATTTATTTGATCTCTGATTAGAGGCGAGTCTCATTCAATATCTCCTGCATTTGCAAAAGTATGAAAAACTTCAAAGAAATTCACCTTTCTACAAATTATAATAACTGATTATCTGAACTGTATTCAATGCATGGAACAATACAAATTGACTTTATCATTTGTATGTCTTTTTAAAAATGTAATATTTTAAAATCGACCAGGTGATTCATTTCTTTATGTCCTTTAACTTTAATCATTTAACTGACAGATCTGACGATTTTTACATATGCAAATCAAATGAGTTTCAAAAGCAATTCAGGCTTTAAGAAGTTAAAGGACTTTTCAGCTCTCTTAAAGTCATTGCTTCTGAATTTAAAGAATTTTATAATTCCATTATAATGGTTCTGTCTTAGTTATCTCTCCCTTTATACTCCCATTAAATTGTAATTGTAACACTTAAACATTGAAATCTGTTTATATATTAATGATATGAGCTTAACATGTAGTTGCAACATTCTTTTTTTTTAATTATTATTATAAATTAAATATTGAAAATCTATTCACTTTTATGTATTTTTTTTATTAGGTTGCTATCCAACTCAATGATACTCATCCTGCTTTAGCCATCCCTGAACTTATGCGTATACTTGTTGATATTGAAGGTGTTGTATGGGATAAGGTAAATATATTTTAACTGTAAAAATTTAAATCTTTATGATTATCATATTAACGATTATACAAGTTGTTTAATTAACCAATTTGTAACGTGGTTATACTTATAAACTTTAACTGTCTTAAGATTTCTGATGCTTCCAGGACTTTCTTTAGGACGTACAGGGCCTATATGGAAACAAATTTTTTGTAGACCTTGCTTACCAGCCAACTTTCACCCAGATTATAAAATTTATTTAAAAAGTACATTTACTAGTGAGTTATGGAATATATTTTTTAGAATTGTTTTTTACTTTTTAGTCATCATATATGCTAAAAATTTGTAAAATGAATTTGTTTCAAATTTATTACTAGGAAGTACTACACAGATGAAATAAAATTTAAGAACTGGTAGCTCAATTTATAAACTCTGAAAAAATTGCATGTAATCATTGAGACAAACAATGTGTGTACAGTTTCAAACCTACCACATCAAGAAGTGAATGAAAATTACATTACAAAGAAAGAAGGTTCATTAATTACAACCACTGAGAATAATTCCATCACAAAGTACATTCCAAAGTGAAATAATATATAGCGAATATATGATTTATGAATAATAATTTTTATTTAAATGACTCTGAACAAAAATTTAAATCATATTTTAAACTATCAAAATTGTAATAAGGAACAGAAGTAATTTTCTTAAAATGTTTTAGAAAATTATTTTGGAAATAAACAAAATTTGAATTTCCGTTAATCATTATGACTAATACTCTAAGGAAAAAATATTGTTTCAAGAATTCGGTTGAGAAATCTTTTTTCTTTTTCATCACGGATATCTAATGGTAATTTATATGCTTATATATTTACAGTTGTACCACAGATCTATCAAAAAATGTCATGTTTATGTCAGCGGATGTAAAACTATTACAAGAACAAGCTTGATTAATTTGGAAGCTGCCACAGAAATTCGATTTATGCAAATATTTGAATTAAGAATAACTTATTCGCATGTAGGAGCAGAAAACAGCGAATTTTAAACTAAAACTGACAGAGTAATTTGTTGTATATTTCCAGTTTATCTTAAAGTAGTGAAAAATTAATTTTTGAGTATCTAATTGCCATAAATTGGTGTTTCGGTTTTTCAAGAAACTTGTAACTGCATATTTAATATATTGTATATTAATTTTAAAGTACAGTAAAAACGCCGTTTCCTAAAAAAAAAATCACAAACTTGTACGTTATCTATTATTTTATTTTCAATAATATATTTATTTCAATAAATTCTATTCGAAAAGAAATGTACTATTTAAAATATATAAACATTCAGATGTATTATAGTTCTTAAATTAAATTTCCAAAATAATAAGGAAAAAATAAATCTTTTTGTAAAAGAATTAACTTCCAAGTAGAAAACAATCAAGTTCAAAACGAACATTCAGTTTATTCAGCATCAGAATAACTTCTATAACATATGTTCATGGTTATCAGGATCGGAAATTTAGCTATTCTAGATCTTTATTAAATATTTTTTCTTAAAGTAAATGCAAAATATAATATTCACTCACCCTGAATTTTGAACAATTCAGAAACATATATAATAGCTAAATATATCTCCTTAAATTTATAGTTTGGAAAGAATTGTTTCAAGTCGAGTCTTTCAGTTATTTTTACAAGTTGGCCAGATCTCGTAATGTCAGGTACTCTGGTATCCTTCAATTGAACTAAATATAGTTTTTCCTTTGGTAAAATTCTGACAGTATTTTGACTGGGGTCATCATATTTTCGTCGTTGCCCCTCTAGATCTTCACATGGATTATTGATATCTTTACTCGAATTTTCAAAAAGATAAATTCTTTGAATTGGGCGTAATAATGTAATGTGACATTTTCACTTTTACCAATCGTACCTGTTTGTCTTTTCCAGTTATGAACTCGGTTATTACTCCAAGAGGCCAGTCGATTCTCTTGCTATTATCCTTTAAAATTACTTGCCTTATCTTAATCGCATCAGATATTCTCCTCTTGGGTTTTTGAACAAGAATTTCAATATATTCCGATCTGAATCTATTTCGTAAATCTTTATGTAGCTTTTGTCTGTATCTAAATCTTCTATTCTATAAATCTCTTTTCTCGACATTATCATTGTCTGGAACACTACAATCATGAATGTCTTTCAAGGACATTGGTGGAGGGAGTGGTCTAAGAGAATCCTGATCTGAAATGTATGTTAGTGGCCTTCAATTCACAGTTCAATCACAGTCCACCAATAAGGTAACCAACTCTTCATGAGAAAAGCACGCTTTTCTTAGCACTCTCTTCAAGAAATCTATCAGAATTTTGATAAGATTCTCCCACCATCCACCCCACCACAAAGCAGATGGCGGATTAAACTTAGTGCATTGCGTTGGAAGCGCTATATCTGTGTATGAGGTTCCTATCTATGCTCTTCAGAGAATTGGCTGCATCTGTAAAATTCGTGCCATTGTCGCTATAGTTGGACATTGGTCTACATCTACATGCTATAAACATTCTTAACCCCATCAAAAATGCATCAGTAGAAGCAGATGTAACGATTTCAAAATGTACTGCCCGATATAGGGCACACGTAAATAATAGGATCCAATATTTTCTATTGCCTTAGAGAAAAAGAGGTCATGCCATATCCACACCTGTAATCTGAAACACAGCCGCATCACGTATTGTCTTCTGGCAGTATTGCCGGCGCCACTTCAGGTTTTTAAAGTTATATCTTCGACAAACACACTTTAACAAAACGCTTCTACTGTTCAATATTCAATATCTTTCTCGAATTAGATTCAAGAGTATTTGAACTCCAGCATAGCGACTTTTAATATGGATATTCAATAATAGACGTTTAACAACCTCGTTCTGTGAAGGTATATACATATATTATAACTGTACAAAATAAGTGATATCTAGTGTGTATTCAAAAGTTTCAGTACACACTAGAAAAATTTGGAAGCTTATTTTGGTATTAGCACATAAACAACTTACATTTTTAATCTCTAAATATATTTTAATTATAAAAATTTCAAATTTTCTGATTATCAGGCTTAGAATAAGCAAGGTTTTTTTCACAAATTTATGTCCGGATTATACAAATAAATCTTTCATTTCTGATGTTTCTGGTGTTTAATGAGTAGGTAATGTTGTATACAGTTCGTTTATAAAAGCCGTTTTTTAAAGTTTCGCATTTTTTTTAATGTATTCGTTTTATATTCTTGAAGTGTTACCGTACTTCATCTGAAATTTGTTCTAGGCTTGGGAAATCACCAAGAAGACATGTGCCTACACTAATCACACTGTTCTACCAGAAGCTCTTGAAAGATGGCCTGTTAGTATGCTAGAATATCTCCTTCCTCGCCACCTTCAGATTATGTACGAGATCAATCAACGATTCCTTGATGTGAGTATCGAAAATATTTCTTACACCGGTGGTTATTTGTAAATTATAAAAGTAATTGGTTAATTAAAAATTTAAAATAAACGGATCATAATATATTTTTTAAAAGCAAGTTGCAAGTACATTTCTGGTTGTTTGATCAAAAATACGATTTTGCTTGATAACTTGTCCGAAATTGTTGTGAATAAATTAATGCGTAAAGACACAGTTTAAAGGCAGAAACGAAGTTTAAGACTTTCTAGGGAAAGGAATAAAACATGAAATCCAGGAAATTTTGCAATATCAAATGGAGTGTGATAAAAGCGAGGAAAAAATATTTAGATTTTCATTTGTAAAAAATCGGTCTACGAAATCAAAAAAAAACAAACATAAAATGATGCGAATTCATTTTTTCTGTGGCAGATTACACTAATTCTGTCGCGTAAGTTGATTTAAATATATTTGAAATTTCATAGAATTTTTAGGTTGGAAATTCTAATTAAATCATTTATATTAAGATTGAAAAAAAAACCCTTTAAAAATTGATTTAAGATATAAAATTTAAATTTCGTCTAAATACTTTCAATAAAGTCTATTTTTATCTTTAAATGCCTTTTATTGGTGATTATGTAAAAAAAAAGTAAAACTAGTTACACTGACGTTCCGCCTATTTGGAGTCCTGCTAACCGGATCGATTCTAGGAAGATGATGAAAGCCTAATCAGTGGTTTCAATGTCGGATTTTAACAACATGAGACCTCGGGCACTAAATTATCTTGAGGCCCCCTTCTAGATAAATTCTTTTCTTAACAAAAAGAAATGTGAAGCAAGTCTTTTTAACTTTTAATTTTAACTTTGTCTTTATTTCGTGTCCTATATGTATATATCATATAGACAAAAAAAGTCGCAGGTCTTTATGAAAATGAATAAATTAAATAAGTTTTATACAAAAACTATGAGGAGAAAATCTTCTCTTTCCTTCCCAACTACGAATTAATATAAACAGTGTTAACGTCCTTTGACCTGAGTATTGAATAGCATTTTTCATTAACATCGCTCTAAGAAAAAGAAAAATCTGAGGAAATGTAATTTAATAAAAATTATGCTTAGAGACATTTTAAGATGTTCTTAAAAATATTGTGTAATTAAAAATTATAAAATAAGTCATTAATAACATTTTCATCTACTCTTTTAAAAAGTCTTAGTTATAAATTGCAAAAAAGAAGGCATTGAGTTCCAGAATAATATGATGAAACAAGAATGTATCTCAAAATACGCTAGTATCCTAAATTTGGTTCATATACATATTTTCTTATATAGAAAATAAAATTAGGTTCATATTTTTAGACGGTGATGATAAAAATTATAATACTTAATCGTGTTTAAAGAAGTTATATTTTGGGGGGAGGCACAAACATATATAGTATTAAAATGATAAATGTAATTGCGAAAAACAGATGCCAAAAATAATGGAAATAAAATTTCTATTAATACAGAAATTGGTATTGAACTCCATACACGATTTAAAATATCACATTTTTTTTGCTTTCAGCTTGGAAAATTTTAAATTTTTCTTAATCTTATTCCTGTCCTACGTCATTTGCAATGAAAATGTGTGAAAGTTCATTTATATGCAGATGACTCATTATCTTTCGTGATTAGTGCCTGACGCGTAATAAAAGCGAAAACGATTTCTTTCCGTTTGCATTGCAAATTGGGTCCAGTGTGGAAAATGTTTTAACTGTTTCATTTTTAGAAAATGTTGATTGTAGATTAACCACAATCAATTTATACATATCAGTTGGGTTTGAAATTTTCTCTTTTTTGCATATTTAATGAAGTGTTTCTCTTATGTCGAAATATATTTCAATGTCACTAAATTTGTTATGCTAATGTCAAAAGCGTTTTTTAACTAAATCCAGTAAAAAAAAATAGAAATTTCCTTAATATTATATAGTACTCCATTTTAGAAATTTCTGAAATAAGAATGTCGCATATTACGTTATGAACATTAATTATGAATGATTGTTTTTCGTCGAAGCAAGCTTCCTCTATTTTCATCAAAGTGGCATTTTTTTTTATATACTTTCTATAATCTGTTATCTGATTGGCTTCAGTTTCAATATATTGGGAGTTTTTCCTAACTTCTAATATGAAATTTGATAACTATTCTTGGAGAGAATAGCTTTTTCGTAAGTTTGCTTGAAAATCTTGCAAATCTTGCTGGGCCAATTTATTTTTGCAAAAATTTTCAAATCGCGGTTAGCACTGCATTCAATTTCTTAGCAAGTGTTTAAGCCTCTTTATATATATATAAATTTTCCTCCACACTATTATTTAGTTTTAAAGTATTTTCAATTTCTTCTTATGGCATTTTTCCCAGACATTTTTTTTTTTATTTATTTATCTAGAAATGAACTGTTTGCCTTAAATTATAAGACTGGTAGTTCTTAAATTTCTCGAAACAGTACGATTTGAATGTTGTAAATATGAGTCATACCTAACAGAAAAAATTTATACTCAACGTGGATTTAATTGTAACCCTTATCTACATTTAAAGAGATTAATGCTCCAAAATTACTGGAATGAGGATGCTTCCTCATTTGAACGTGATTCGCTAGATTTAAATACTTAAGTCCTCCCCCCCCAAATCTAGATGCTATTTGCTGGGGGAGAAAGAGGAAGTAAAAAAAATTCATAATCTAGTGTGCGGCAGGGGAAGAAAACAAACGAATTTAAAAAAAGTTAAATCAACAGCTTTAAGTGTCAAAACTTTGGCCTTAACTAATAATAATAATAAATATGTAATAAAAGTATTCCCGCAATTGAGCTCATTTAAATAAAAACTCTGCCGTTTAACTGACAGCAATTCTTAATTTATTGGATATTAAATACCATTCACTTTTGTTCTAAATTGGTGAAATTTTCGCAACTTCTTTTTTGTAATATATATTTTGAAGAATCTATTGTATGGAGTGCTTTTTTAATTGCTTTTTTTTTTCCTTCGTTGGAAATATTGAGACTGTCTCTCTCACTTTTTTTTTCCCCAGAAGATTTCAACTGGGAGAATTCAAATAGTTATATATTTCTTATTTAAAATAAGAATTCAAAAATGTTTTCTTTTGTTTAAAAGATTTAAATTAATAAGAAAATGGAAGGCGCAAATGTAAATGTATCATTTTTTTGCTATAAATTATGTTCAATATTTGAAAAAAATTAACATACAGAAAATCATGCAGTGATTTCTCTTTAAATCATTGAAAAATAGCTGTGAATAAATATTAATAAACCAGATAAAATGTCTTTTTAATTTTAAAAAGCTGCGTTTGTCTCTACTTCAAAATGTGTACAAAAGCTGGCATTTTCAAAAATCGGGTAAAAAAATCTCGTTTGAATAAATTGCTTTACTGGAAATATTAACAGGAAACGAAAATACACAGAAATCTCTCCTAAACAATGCCATCGCCTCTGCTTAAGGTCCAGGGTGAGGTCAGTGTCATACACCGATGCAGGGGATGGTATTGACATTTATTGTAAAGAGGCTCATCCCTCCTCTCCTCTTATGTTAACTAAGAATTGTTGACTTTTGAGTCAACGAAAAGAAAAAAAATGGAGATCACACATCTGCAAACAAACTTGAAATAACTCTAAATGATATATTATAAAATTTGACACAAAGTTCATTTTAATTTTAATGCACTTGAATACACTATCCTTGTAAATCAAATAAAATACAGTTGCTCATTTATTTCCGAAAAAAAAAAAAATAGCATTTATTTTCCTGGTATGCCATATCTCGAGCAGTTAATAATACTCAAATCGTATGATTTTGCTAATCGTGTTGCAATTTATTTGTAACAAATGACTTTGATGTTTGTTTTTAATTATTTTTGTTCCTTAAAAATTTCCCAAATATCACAGCTTTTGAAATTATTTTTGGTTTTCCCATTTGTAGCTATTTCTGTTTCATATAACTCTTTTGCCTTTCATTGAGTTTATTTTTCCTTTTTTTTTTTTTTTCTGAGTAAAGAGGGGTGTGGTTGGGGAGATGGTGAGCAAATCCATAATTTAAAAAAAAATTGTTGCCGATTTATCACTGCCATATAAATTTTGTGCCCCCCACCTCACCCTAGGTTTCAAGTCACGAGACAACCGCTTCTAACGTCTGTTAGGAAATCTGCCCCTGGATGCTCCCAGGACATTCTCCAACCAAAAGAGGTACTAAGCAACTAAAACAAGACACAAATGTATTGTATTATTCATTGTAATTATTAATACGTTTTGCATGTAAGGATCTTTAGCACATAATTTGTGGTTCCTTTTTTTTTTTCATGCAAATGTTACAGTATTTACATTTCTGTTTAGCTTATCTAAATTTTTCTGTTTGAAAGATTTTTCATTTCTGCATTTTATCCTGTAATCTGAATGTCTGCATAGCGAAAGCACTCCCATTTTTCTTTAATTCGATTAGTTTTACCATTTCGGAATAATTTTACTTATGCTTTTATGTTAGTATTGCTACCGGCTTTGTTTAGCAAATTTTGTACTACTTATGTATATTAACGGGCAATTTTTTTTTTCTGGCTTTATTTAATATACTGCAATACAATTTGAGGTTAAGATTTGACTATCTGAAAAGCGCAGTCCGTATACTGAAGTGTGCAACTTAAAAATTTCAAGCACAGTGACCATAATTCTTGCAAAAATAGTCAAGTGTCTAATTTAAAATAATGCAATGACAGATTTCTGCATTCTAGAGCAGTGGTGGGGAAACTTTTTTTAAGACGGGCCATTTGTAATAACTAGACGATCGTAGCGGGTCAAAGAATAATGCTTAATCGTTAAAAAATTTATGTGTTCTATAAACATATACATATATTATTACATACACTTATTATTTTAATAGTAAAAAAGCAAAAGGTAAGAAAATTATAAGCACAAAATAAATAATGAATTTAGTGCAGTTCTTGATGTGAAGTATTATCACTTTATTTTCTGGTGTCATTACTGATTGATGGTGCATGAGAAAAATGAAATTGAGACTGTTTTATCAATTTCATCATAGTCCGGTTCCATTTGCGAAGCAGAAATTCTTAAAACTGATGAAAGGTGCTTATCTGTAATTCTGTTTCTTAAAGAAGTTTTCCTAAGCTTCATTGTTGAAAAGATTTGTTCGCATATATAAGATGAGCCGAACATTGTCATTATGTTCATTGCATGAGTAATTAGATTTGGGAAATTATCTGGACTTAAATTTTTATAAAATTCTAGTAATGGTACTGTATGAAAAGTTTGTTTCAGGAGAGTATTACAGTTCAGTTCTATTAACTCAAGTTGAAATTTTGCATCAACTTCTTCGTAATTAACAATGAATGGGGTCGCAAAAATACTAAACTCTGGTTCCATTTTTCTAAAGTCCTGAAATCTCCTTTCAAATTCTGAAGATAGTTTTCTCAAATTAATTTCGTATTTTTTAATCTTATTGTTTGATATAGTGAATTTTAAAGATTGTATTCTTGGAAAATGAGAAAAATCAGATTTAGAGATCTGATTAGCAAATAATAATAACTGTAATTTGAAAATCTTCTGGTATTGCCAAATATCGTGAAGAAACTGATTTTTCCCTTGCAATTTGAGATTAAGTTGATTCATGTGTACGAGGAGGTCTGTGAAAAAAGTGAAATCAGAAAGCCACGTTTCGTTTTCTAAGACGTCAAATTGATTATAAATGTCTTTATCAAGAAAAAAATTCACAATATCGTCTTTTAAATCCCAAATTCTTTCTAATACTTTTCCAGCACTTAACCAACACTTTTGAATAATACAGGATATCGGAATGCTCAGCATGTACGGACTCAAAAAGCTGTTGAAACTGGGGATGTAATAATCCTCTGGAACGAATCATATTTACTAGTTTTACAACAATATTAAGTATATGGGCAATATCTAAAGCCGATTTACAGAAAGCATCCTGATGTATAAGACGATGCAAAAAAAACATCATTTTCCGGATACTTAGAATTAAATTTCCCAACAAATCCTTGACTGATTCCAACCATATTAGGAGCACCATCTGTAGTTACATTACATAACTTATCAATAGGTAAACGAAGTTTATCGATGCAATTTTCAAATTCACAAAATATTAGGTTGTTCGGAAAGTAATTTCGTTTTTTCCTGACAAAGGATTTAATTGCATTTTTCGCACCCAATTTCATACTTAAACCGCAAAATCATTTTATGTTTTAAGAGCTGATATAGCAAGGCTTGAGTGTGAAAAAGTGCAGCTGATTCTTCGCAGTAGTTTTTGGATGGTGCCCTTTTAAATATGGAGAGCAATAAATAGCATTTTCGTCATTTTTTTCTTTTTTGCTATAAAAAGTAAAAATGCTGTTCAAGCCAGAAATAAATTAGCCAATATGTGTGGAGAAGACGTGTTAACAGTACATCAGTACCAGAACTGATTTGCAAAATTTTTTCTTCAAATGAGGAGGCCAAAAACCACCTCGATCAGTTTTTTTTACAGCAAAGACCAAAACTTTTATGAGCGTGTAATCATGTTACTACCAAAAGGTATTAGACCAGAATGGCAAAAGGTATTAGACCAGAATGGCAATTTTATAATTTAATAAATAATTTATTCATTAAACGAAAATTTCTTTTCATTTTGACACAAAAATACGAAATGACTTTCCGAACGACCCAATATATCGGCACCAGTCGTTGTTCCTTTCATTGACTGCAGCCCTGCAAGTTCTGTAATTTCAAAGTGGGCGTTGATTCCTCTTACAAATATGAGTAACTGCGCAGTATCGCTGATATCTGTACTTTCATCCATGGTAATTGAATTAAAAATAAATTTTTGAGTTTTTGTTGTCAGTTGTGAAATTAGATTTTTATCAATATTTTCAATTCTCTTGGTGATTGTTCTTCTTGAGAGAGACAGTGACTGAAAATCATTTTTCTTTTCAGGGCACATAATATCGCACACATCTATCATTCACTGCTTTATAAATTCTCCATCTGAAAATGCTTTATTAGATTTAGCAATATTATAAGCCAACACATAACAGGCTTTCGTAGCGCATCTTTGAGAATGATTAGCTCTCTGAAATAATTGTTGTTGACTTGATAAATTTTTTATTAAATCTTTCGATTTAATTTTTTTCACCTCTTCACTTAACGATGAGTGGGGTTTCATGTTTGCTCTTGAAATGGCGTTGAATGTTATATTCTTTTAAAACCGCAACATATGTATTGCAAAGTGAGCACACAGGTTTTTCTTTAAATAAAGTAAAGAGATATTTCCACGTCCATTCTTCGTTAAAAACTCGACATTCTGAATCCTCTTTTCTTTTTTTAACATCTATTTTAAACGTTACCTACTACGGAGAATAACACACAAAAACGCGATTGACGAAAGCTTACTACTAACTAATGCTCTTGAGCGGGTGTTTGTTGAGGCAGTGGGAGTTTCGGGGATTACACAAACAATTACTCGAGTCACAGCGGGTCGTTGCAGATGACTAAGTCGCTAACTAACTGATCTTCGGGCGGTCTGGCTTGTATTTATACCTACCAACAAGGATTGTTCGGGAATTGGAGTTTTGCGGTTCTTTCGGAAAAACAGAACAATGAATCGAAAATGCGAGAGTGTCTGGAAGTTTCGAGCGAAGAGGAGTCAGCTGTTTGGGTCGGATGGATTTGTCCAGAATACTGTTGTGTTTTGAATATCGCCGTAGATAGTTTTTATGTGGGTCGTCACATTACGAAGTAAGAATGGATTCAAACATTCTCACGACGGCACTCTTAAACGGGCCGGATTAAACCTTTCCGCGGGCCGTAGTTTCCCCATCACTGTTCTAGAGGGATTTCAAATTGTGTATATAAACTATTGTCTAATGTCATGGATGAATAAAGACGTTTATTTTGAAGGACGTTTATTGACATAATTTTTGTCTGATATGAAATAATATACATATTTTTAATTTTACTTTAAAATAATTTGCAGGTATAAATAGTAAAATTAACTGGATTAAAAAAAATTGTGTGATATTTATTTTCATTAATTTATTTGAAGAGAGACACTGATTTAATTTTAACAAATTGACAGAAATGGCAATACCAAACATCAAATCATTCCTGCAAACAGTTTTTCATTACCATAATCCCTTTTGCAATATAATCGTTTTGTGAAACGTTCCCTAAATTGCAAAGAAATAATATCTTAACACATATTACTTAGTTTCGTTATTATCTATAAAAAATATTGCAAAATGATACATGGATAATTTTTTGCGATATAATTTAGACGTTTCAACTCGATAAGAAAAATATATTTCGTAACCATATCATTTGGTGACATCTGGATAAAATTGCATTTCTGCTAGAAATTCAAAGACAGCCCAGCCCTTATACAGAAAAAATATAAAAAATTGAAAAAAATGTTTCATTTTATCAATATTTGTCCTTAATCACTAATATTTTCTGGGGGCAACGAATGATATTATAAATACAACGAAATCAGACTTAAAATAATTACACTAAGAATAAAATTTTGTTAAATATTATAATTCAATAAATTCAAATTATGAATTATTTCCAGTAATTTATGTGGTAAATTTAGAAAATTACAGTTATATCTTTCAAAAAAGTTATTAATATTTGGCGTTGGTGTGTTGGCAGGATTGTGCCAATTCGTAGGGTTGAATTTCACCAAGGATCGAAACTGCGATGCTCAAGTTTTAAGTCGAGTAACTTATCCACTATACAAAAGTGGCCTCCAATGTTTAGCGGCAGTTACTGGCTTATTACGATGTCACTACAAATATTTGTAATGTAGTGTTTTAAATTTGATTATCAACATTGAATTCGCCTGTTAGTTTTATTTAACATTTTATGATAAAAAAAGTGTTTATAAAAACACTTAAAAATGGAAATGAACACACTAAAAAACAACAAAGGAATGAATATAGTATAAAGACAAGAATATTTTAATATATCTAGATGAACAATCACTGGATTATTTTCTACTAAGTAATTATCATTAGAATACTTATGCTTACTTTTTCTTCACTTTTATATAAAATTAATAAATTTGAGATTGATCAAAATGTTTATTACTTAATTACTTAAGGCATACCATGAAAAAGTTTCAAATTTGAAATTCCTATCCAAAGTGTTAGTAATACTATGAATCAGTAATACATGTAGATGTCTTAAAATGGGATTAAAACTTTTTATTAAAGAATTTTATTGTGAATTCAACATAATCTTGGTCTTGTTAAGAAATATTTTTAAAAATGAACAAAATTATTAGTTCACTGAGGGAGGAGGACCCTTTTACTGGATGGTTTGTTCATTTTGATAACAGTATTTTCTGTGTTCAATCTGTTCGGAAACGAAAATTGTCATTTTCAAAGCAATTGACTTATATAAAACATGTTTATTTTGTGTTAAAAACTGGTCTTTTTCATATTTATAAAATCTACATAGCTAGTTTTATGCTAAAGAAATTTATTATTCAATCTGAATTATTTTATTTAAAAAAAAATTGGAACTGTTATTGATTCATTTTTATTGAATACTCTCCTAAAAAGGTTTGAATTTCAACACTGTAATTTAACTGACACTGCAAAAGCATGTTAAAGCTAATTCACTTAAAACTGCTAATCTTTTAAATATTTTTAAGGATTAAATATTAGTCATGTATTTAGAGATAGCCAAGAACCAGTCACATTTACGACTTAAGCAACTGTTCTGTTCAGCTGCCAGTATGAAACTTTCCATGTTAAATATGCTGATGAATTCTGTGTGGAAAGGCAAAATAATGTCTCTTTATATAGTAATTGTCTGCTGATCATATACACATAATGTTTCATTTGTCATTGAGAGAAGTTGATACCTTTGGGGAAATTTTGTTGATGTCTACAACCATATAAGTT
Source organism: Argiope trifasciata (assembly GCA_026543055.1). Lineage (NCBI taxonomy): Eukaryota > Metazoa > Arthropoda > Arachnida > Araneae > Araneidae > Argiope > Argiope trifasciata. The sequence continues at coordinate 193,909 of JAPMOQ010057606.1, read as the reverse complement.
TTTCATATGGACTTTTAAGGACCGTAATTCGTTTTGAATGCTACTGTATGATGGTCAGTGAATAATTTTTAATAGTTCGTTTCTTTCTGTGGCTATGCGTGCTTAGAACTGCCTTGCATTCTTCATAATGAAATTTACAATTTAATGCTTTGATTAAAATTTTAAAGTGGTTCCTTAAAATTTGAATCGTTTTTTTTTTTTTTTTTTTCTTTCAAAAATGGTTTTTGAATGTTATATAAAAAATTTACCGTGCACTTAAGCTTGGTGAGTTGTAGTTCCTTGTCTGCTTATTGAGCTGGAGTAAATAAGAAATCGAATTATTTTATTCTTATTCATGGTAACGTATTATGCAATAATTATTTAAAGAAAATATTTTCACTTATTTAGAAGCATGAAATGCATGCTATTAAAAGTGGTTCATAATTCAAAAATCTTCACGTAGGAAGTTTCAAAAAAATGGCCTGGTGATGTGGACAGACTCAGAAGAATGTCTATGGTTGAAGAATATGGTGAAAAGCGCATAAATATGGCTCACTTGGCGATTATTGGCTCTCATGCTGTGAATGGTGTTGCTGCAATTCATTCGGAGATTCTCAAGAAAGATGTGTAAGTATATGCTCTGATAGAAGCGTTTTTCAGTTTTGTATTTGAATATATTTAAATTCAATTTCATTGTCATTCAAAACAGAGGCGTTTCATTTCATTAAAGATTTTGGGAAATTAAGGAACTATTTCAAATAAAAAAAATGTTTTCGACTGTGCTTTTAATAAAATTAAAGCTGAAATCCAAAGTTTAGGAACGAAATTTAACTCGTATTTAGATGAAGCAAAAGCGATAGCACGTAATTTTAATCTTTCAGAACATTTTCTTGGAAAAAAAATTCGAAAAAGAAAGAAATTATATTTCGAAACAGCAGATGAAATTGTTGAAAACTTGGTTCAGGAATTTAATTATTATTCTTTAACTCTGTAACGGATACTGGTATTGTACGTATTTAAAAGTATTTCAAATTAATTACTGACATAAAAGCTTTAGAAAAAAATGAATTAGAAAATTGTTCAAAAACTTGTAACGTTTTATAATAACGATGCAAATGAAAACCTAATCCAAATATTGTGGAATTTTGCTTTTCGGAAATGCTTTATCAACGGAATTTGATTTTAAATGAGAAGGATGTAAATAACGCTCAACACATATTATGTACTAATATGTGTTGAGTAGTATGTACTAATTAATAATGTACTAATAATAATTATTATGTATGTAATATGTAGTATGTACTAATTAATAATTATGTACTATGTACTAACGTATGTATGTACTAATGTATGTACTAATTAAGCAGTATGTACTAATTAATAATTATAATGATTTATTTTTAAATTTATAATCGGTCTTAAAACTTTTCTTTACATTACTATTTACTTATATAATAGAGAAGGCCGGCTCTGCCGGTAACTGAAGCTTATCTGAAATTCAATAAGTGAATGCTTTTTTCTGAGAATTTAATTATACTTGACATTGATTTTAATTGAAAGAGTGAAACAATATTTCACATAAAGGGTACAGCAATTAAAGAGAATAAAATAACTAGATATTGCTCAGAAAATAATAGAAACATCTTTAAAAACCTTGGAAAATTCAAACAGCGGAAATACTGTCCATCCAAAGTATGTTCAGTATTTAATTTTGGATAGATGTGTACATTAACATGAATGAATGTAATATATTATATTGTACTTTCAAAATTTTTGCAAAATTCTACCTAATGTAATTTTTTATTCCTTTTAAACAGATTCCGTGACTTTTATGAAATGACTCCAGAGAAATTTCAGAACAAGACCAATGGTATAACTCCTCGTAGATGGCTTCTGTTGTGCAATCCGAGCCTAGCCGATGCAATTGCCGAAGTACATTTTTTTTTACATTTAGCATTATTTAGTATACTATGAAATGCGTCTAAAAATATTTTTAATTTCATGGATTTTCTAGTAAAACCGTTTTAAGAAAATAAGGTTCTATTTGAAAAATTTATGATGTAGAGTTAAAAATTTTAAATGGCATTGTATCCTGCTCAAATATATATTGTTTTTCATGCTGACTTTCTGTTATTAGCACTGTCAAGAAAACTCATTAACATTGCAATATTGTGTTTAATCCAATTCGCATCGGGCTGAGCACTTGTCGGTTTATGGTGTTCGGACCTTAGAGAATCATATTAACATCCATGATTTATCCTGTGGTAATTTTTTTTCATGTATACTCTTGCGAAAAGAAAAGAAACCTCAATCAAACGTTTTTCTTTATGTGGGAAATGAATTTGTTAAGAAAAAAAATGTTATGTTGAATAAGAGTACGTTAAATATTTAAATCATATATACTGAGAGGAGGAAGATTTAAAGTTTTATCTGGAAAGATTTAATACCAAGCCACATGTTTCAGAGGTCTGTCAGACTAGTGTGAATGTCGAAGTCTCCTGACGTTTTTTATATTAAAGACTGGAACATCAAAATGACATTTTAGACTAAGGACTTTAAATTAATAAATTTCCTGTAAGGCATGCAATTTTCACTCTTTGTTTTCATAATATTTATACTGTCTAAAAAATTGCCGTTTGCTGTTTCCGCAAATTTTTATATACGTTTTTACATTTTGGAGAACTGCTTTTTAGAAATTTGCAAATAACTTTACTGACTAATGAATTTAAAGAATTCGTTCTAGTCAGTTTTTAATTCATTTGCTATCATAATATAGTCGCAGGAAACAGTGTACCACTGGCTGTTCAGTAGATATCTGGCTGACATGGCAGCGTAGATTTTTCTTTAAGTTATCCAAATCTTGCCGATTCAGATGCAAGAATGTGAAATCCCCCCTCCCCCAAAAAAAGAAACTCGAATATTTCTTCAATAAGTGAAGCAAAAAGTTCCACGAATATCAGTTATTTATTGATAATAAAAAAAATCGGTCAGTTCTGTACTCCTAAACTGATAACATTAATCGAAGTCCGGCTTCCATACTATCCTGCTTAGTTTCCTTTAATTGTAGTTAAATGAGAAAGACAAGACGTTGCATTGCCAAGGCATTAGAAGCAGGCGTCTGCTGCGATCCTCCTACATTTCGGGTGCAAAATAGAAGTTGTGACAAGAAAAGAGCAACGTTCTGTTTGTGGTTTGTTTCGTCAACATATGACGGATCACAGTTGCTGCCGCTGCTCCCGATTATATCTGTGTCATCATTTATCAGGGGAAAAAAGAAATCAGTTTTCGGCAAATTCCTTAAGAACTATACTTACGATTAACGTTAATGTTTGGTTTGTTTCCGGCATTTGCTTTAGACATTATAAAATTAATGGTGAAATGCGAACGGTTTCTTTGTTAAAAATTCTTGAAACGTGCAGTGCAATATTTATATGTATATAAGCTATCAGTATAGAGCATTCTGTTTTAACTCGATACGTTACCGGCAACGGTTTCTGTGATTCACTGTGTCTCGGTCGTGTTCGTATTCTATGTGGATTTAGATAAATGAAGGACATTTTACTCAATAGAAAGTGAAAAAATACGTATAACAGTGAGTTTTGGTGTAAAAACTTTGTTTCTGGTATCAGCGGGCAAAGAAATATTCGTTCATACATTTCAGGTCTCTCCATTTTTGTTATCCAGTATTGCCCTTCCACCACATTAGAATGGATACTCGAGAGTGCAA
>JAPMOQ010057606.1:166777-189803 GCA_026543055.1 Argiope trifasciata | reverse complement strand
ATTAATGTGTGTGTGTGTGTGATCTATGTGAGTTCGGACCAAATAATTTTGATATAACGCAAATGATAGTATTACCCTCAACGAAATTGAGTGACTTGCGCTGTATTCTAAATATCATAATTGAATTTCCATTCTCATCAATTGAGGAAAGTTTTTAGATTAAATACCTCCTGATAGTGCTTGATGGTTGTGAGTATTTTCTATTGCCATGTTTTAAAATTGGATATATTTATCCATGGTTGCTCAGAAAAAGTTTGTCTAACATTAAATCGTTATTGGTTATAGCTGTGCCCTTTTGTACCTTTCCCGTTAGTGAAGAAATTTTGCAACAGATTTAATTTTTGCCTTAATTTCATGCGTATGTGCATGGTTTTTCAATGCTATTATCTTACTTTGTTTTTTTTTTTTTAATTTTAATTCAATAGTGACAAAACAATTAAAACGCCTTTTTGCTATAATTTTCAAATGGGTGTATTCTTATTAACAAAGTATTAAAATTCAATTTCTGAAATTCAGAAAGTAAATACAAAATATAACTTTGATACATTTTAAGGATTCAATTTTTTGTAGCGAATTGGCGATTCATGGGTTACGCATCTTGAAGAGCTTTTGAAACTGAAGAAATTCGTTAATGATGCATCGTTCATTAGAACTGTTCACAAAATTAAACAGGTAAGGAATCTGTTATGAACTGGATTTTAATAATTTGTTTTATAATTGATTTCCTAATGACTAATTTTTAAATATTTTTATAGGAAAACAAGTTGAAGCTTGCTGCATATCTTACTAAAGAAACGGGAATTAATATTAACCCAGCCTCTATGTTTGATATTCAAGTTAAACGAATTCACGAATATAAAAGACAGCTGTTGAATTGTCTTCATATTATTACTTTATATAACCGTATCAAGAAGAATCCTAATGCCCCCTTCGTTCCGAGAACCATTATGATTGGAGGAAAAGTGAGATTTTGTTTTTATTATAGTTTCTGCAAGACGTATAGTCGCTTGAATTAGTATGTTATTTATATTCATTATCTATTTTTATTTGGGATTTTTAAATGCTCTTTCTATCTCTCTTAGGCCGCTCCTGGATATCATACTGCCAAACAAATTATTAAGCTAGTCTGTGCTATTGGAAACGTTGTTAACAACGATCCTGTTGTTGGAGAAAAATTGAAGGTTGTATTCCTAGAAAATTACAGAGTTACTTTAGCTGAGAAGATTATACCTGCTGCTGATCTTAGTGAACAAATTTCTACAGCTGGAACAGAAGCTTCAGGCACAGGAAATATGAAGTTTATGGTATGTCATTGCTTCTAGTAATTCTTGAGTCTCTTTGTCAATTGTTTGAATATTTGTGAATTTGATCACAGTTAAACTTAATTTGTTTTGTAAATCGCTTTGTCAAAAATAAATGTATTTATCGTATGTTAATCAATGATTTTTAAATGATCGGTTTGGTCAAACCAACTTTTGTGCGTGTGCAATAAAGCATTAATAGTATAACAATTTTAAAGTTTTCTCTCCTTATTCTCTCTGTCTAGAATCCTCTGTTATTTTTTTCTGGTTATACTTGGATAATCATCTTGAGTGGTTAAATATAACTGCTTTTCTCCTCTTTGTAAAAGTACATTGGGTTGAAATTATAAAGGCAATGTGTTAGAATCTATAAAAAAAGTTTTGAATTTTCATAAATATTTTAAAGTGTTATAGATCTAAAAATATGTAGCATTTCGTTGCGTCCATTTTTACGGACTGACTTTTTTTTTTTTTTTTTTTTTTGAGTAAACATTGTGAATAAATGCCTAAAAATGCCATTCGACTTTCTTTTATTCGAAAATGTCTTACATTAGGAAGTTCATCTTGAGTTAAGAATACTGTTTAGTAGTGAGGCTTTCAAAAATCTTAAATTCCAGTGAGTAAGGTCAGTAAGCATTTTCTGAAATTTTCACGAACATTTTAAGTAAATGAATTTGTGATAGTCAAAGACGTCAAATTTTCGAAAAGAAACTAAAGAATTTCTGACATGCAATTTATTTTGTTTCTAAATACTTTCTCAAATGACTTGCGATATTTGTATTTGTTATGCAGACGAGCTGCACGTACGTTTCACATTTTTAGAATTCTCAATTTCTATTAAGTTATTTAGTTCTCTGCTATATTCTTCAACATTATGTTATTAAAGAATTCTAATAAGGAAGAAGAGATGAATTTTCTATAATCCCTCCAATAATATAGCTAAGAAATGAATGATTTATTAATGTAATATAATTATTGCAAAGAATTTATTTGCAGCATTTATTTTCCCTATTTCTAGCCACAACATTTCGTTGCAAGAATTCTATGTTCTTGATTTTCTGGATCAGTGATGTCAATTTCATAATTACTTTCGAGTGTTTACTATTATGAAATGTGGTCATTTTTATGCATACATTGTGTTTTGAGATTTGCTTAATAAACTCCTTTGCAGTTGAATGGAGCTTTGACAATTGGTACTCTAGATGGTGCTAATATTGAAATGAAGGAAGAAATGGGTGCTGAGAATATCTTTATTTTTGGAATGACAGTTGATGAAGTTGAAGATCTGAAACGAAAAGGGTATGTTTTGCTATTACAATGAAACCTAATTTAAGTAGTTCTAAAAAATTTGATTTAACATTATAACATTTATTTTTACTACTTTCTATGTAGATACAATGCGTGGGACTACTATAATGCTCTTCCTGAACTCAAACAAGCAGTTGATCAGATAAGTGGTGGATATTTCAGTCCAAACAACCCAGATTGTTTCAAGGATTTGACTAATATTCTGTTAAATCATGACAGGTAAATGTGGTGAAAAAATAATTAAATTATTAAAATAATTATGAAATAATAAATTGTTATTAAATTAAAAAGTATTAATCTTTCGTCATTAAATATGCGGTGGCATTTGTAATGATTGCAACTTATTCATTTATTATTGCATAATTTTTTCTTTTAAGGTTTTACTTGTTTGCTGATTATGAGGCCTACATTAAGTGCCAAGAGAGAGTGAGTGATATGTTTACGGTAAGTTTCTCATCAAAATACATTGCTTATCCAGACAGGAATAAATAATTGTTTTCAATTTAAAATATTATTCATGCAACCTATGCTATATTTGTTAGTTGATTTTGATCTCATTTTGTTAGTTGAAACCTAACTTCGATGTTACATATTAAAAGTTCCTACATATTTTTTTTAATGGGAAGCTTTTCATATATAAAAAATTTCAATGAAAATCGATACGGTTATTATATTGAAACATAATCTTTTGGTGATGTGTGGGTACAAGAATAAGATCCCCTAGCGTTATTTGCATTTCTTAAACCTTAAAATGTATTCTGTTTTACATATGAATAACTTAGAGAAAGATAATCGACTGCTCCAATACAAAATCCAATCATAGAATAATAATCAATGCAAGATATAAAATATAAATATTTGATTTAACCCTCAACATACCGGCCTTTCACTAATACACTGAAAAGCGGTCATTTGATCGCTGGTGGTATATTTAGTTAAATGATGAATGAATGATATTGACGTTTAGGCTGCCTTGCTATCTATGAACCAAGCTATTGTAGAGCGAAAAAATGCATTCAAAATTGTATATACTTAAAAATATTTCAAAGGAAAATAATTTGCCTGCATTATAAGAAGTGGGGATTTTTCAAAATTATTTGCACTGCTACTGAAGGTATGATAGATTTCCCCACTTAGTATAATGTATTTTCAGGTTAATTGGGACTGGTAGATAAAAGATGATTTTATTTCAGTCTGTTAGCAGTTACAGTAACTTTTATCTTTGGAGATGACGAAATTCTTGATAGACGCATTGGGAGACATAATCCTTAGAATTTTGACCAATAGTAAAACACGCTTGTGAACTGAACCAATGCTGTTGAAATCGTCGTGGAGTTTCAAACCAAAATGTCAAATAATTTTATAATCGGATATCGCCCAGTAGCATAGCCGCAAATCATCTTGAATCTATCAATAGCTGCAAGACAGTATATCCTTGCGATGGATGTAATGAACCAATAATATCAATATTGGTGTAGGCAAATCGCATGTTGGGAATTTCGAATTTCTTCAAAGATGAGTGTGTAAGGCGAACAATTTTGGATCATTTAATGAAAAAATCGTGAATTAATGTTTCAATTTCGGCCAAAGTAAAGACTGCTTACAAGTTTGACTGTCTCTTTCATTAAAATGATGAATATCATAAATTTTGAAATGGTTGATAAAAATATGCTTTTGGTATGTGTTGACGGATTACTTGTATTGAATAATGTCAGTACTGATTTACTTCAGTTTCGGGAATTTATAGTTTTTGCAATGCTAAATGTGTAGGTTGCTGAAGATTTTCACTCGACAGGAAGATTAAGGGTAAAAATGTAATCCCAAGCCAGTGTGAAAATAATTTTTGGGTACGAAAGTAGGTAATGGATCGATGCCTCCAGTAAACCACAACAGCTGGATTGGATGCACCGATAATAAGAATAATTGAGAAAGAATCGGATCCTGTTAAAGGAATAGCTTCATTGGGTCATGAATTTAATTTTGAAAATCTTCAATTATAAGTTCAAGGAAGTGGAATTAATGTTTTTACATTTCTCTAAAATTTATTGGAACAAATAGTTTTTGTTCAGATATAGACAAAATTCGCTTAAAAATTAAAAGTGAAATCCATTAAATGCTGCATTGTTTGATCTAATATTACTTTAAACCGAATATCCTGAAAGAGATAATTATACAGCTATTTCACTTCTCAATCATTTATTGGTATTTGATCGTTAATATGCTAGAGATTGAGAATAGCGAGAGTGCTCTTACCCTGGAAACTATGTTCAATAGTAAGTCTTAGGATATTTGTCAGATACTGTCTTAACTAAGTCTACCGCGAACAGTCGAATAACAGTTTATCAATAGCAATTTAATTTATCGATGAAATGCCAGTGCATTTAATGCTATTTAGTGCTATAAAATTGTTTTATGTTCAAGACCCTTAAATTTCTTTTATCTACAGACTGGGAAGAAAACAATGAATTCTAGTTCAGATGTACCAGAATTAATCAAATGACGCGTTTAAAAAGAATTCTTATATAACGATAACGTTTTAAATGAGAATTAAATATTTGAATTTCTCGTACTTTTTAATATTATAACAGTTTGTGTTTGTGATAAAAACTACCTGTCTTGAATTTTGCTGTTGTGTGAAGAAATAGTGTTTATTGGTTTTTAAACTAAGTGTGCTCTTCTGATTTATTTACAGAATACTGAAGAATGGACCAAGATGGCAATTATGAATATTGCTTCTTCTGGAAAGTTCTCTAGCGATCGTACTATTGCAGAATATGCTAGGGAAATCTGGGGTGTTGAACCCAGTTGGGAGAAACTGCCAGCACCACATGAAGCCAGAGAGTAGCTTTTTTGTGTTGACAGTTAAGTCGTTTTATTTTATTGTATTTGCTTTATATATATATATATATAATCGTGGGAAAGAAACATCGAAGAAACGAATTGTTTTAAATAGCTTTTAACTCGTATATAAATTGCTTGACTAATGTAATAAATATTTAAAACTAAATAGCGTTTTCATCTCAGCGATTTAATGCTATTTCTAATTTTTGAAATGCGTGTTCTACTCATGTAGTAGAAATTTGATGTATTTATAGCAAAATAATTTTCAAAATTAAAATCTGATATTTCTCTGTTTAAAACTGGTAATAGTATACACTTTCTAATAGAGAAATTTTAAATTGCATATATTTAAGCTCTTTAGAAATTATTTACAAACTTATGATTAGCTCTTTTCGTTTCTGTTTTAATACTTAGTGAGTGCAGATAAATCTTTTTTTTTTTTAATTTTAAATTTTTTTTTTTTCTTTTATTATAGTTGTAAATTTTTCTCTTCTAGATAAGCTATAAAGTTGCCTCACCTATTATTGTGATGTGATGTTTCAAGAATTCTTATGAGAAGTTGCACAGTATATGGTTTGTTTAGTCACAATACTTTGTGGATGTTTAAAGGCTTTTTACATTATGTACTGCCTTGTTCGTGTAAACCGTCAACTCCATTAGGCCGAAAATGTATAAAGGCTCTATTTAAATACATTGTTTCTCATTTAAACTGGAACATTAAATTATGAGTTTATATTTGTGTTAAATGCATTTCGGTTCTATTCAGTACATGAAACTTATTTGCATTATTATAAATGAAATGCCTGTAATGTGGATTTCATCTGTCTTATGATTCTAGATATTGTATGTTGTTCTAGCTATTTTTAAACAGACTGAAATTTTTAAAATGATAAGTTTATATAAAGTTATGATGGAATGTTTATCTCCTATTCACAATATTTTTGTTCTTTGTTATATGTTTGAGCTTGTTACCTGTTGATATGTGATAGTTTATTTGTGATGTGTTTAAAGCATATTTTCATTGGATAATTGTTATTGTACATATATATATATAGAATATGTAGTTTTGGAATTCTATCAGTGTTTCTTCTCAAACATGCTTTGTGTTCCAAGCCATAATTAAATCTGTTAAATTTGATGTAGTTATGTCATTTTTCTTAGAATAAGGTTGTTATAATGAAATGTATAACAAAACATTAATTGCTTTCTTACACTTTTCTGTTGTCATTGAATATGAACTGAATACCTATGACTTGAAACTCCAAAGAGTAAATTAATTTACTCTTTATTCCATTTTTTTTTAAATTTTGTAATTTATTTTTGGCAATATGTTTCAATCGTTGATATCTTGGCACAATATCTCTCTTAAAACTGGGGTTCTCAAGTGGGATGAAGTCAGATATTTCAATAACAAAAAAAATCCATGTATCGTTATTCAATTGTACATTAAAAATGTATATAATTTTGCGATATTAATATGTAGTAAATCTACATATTACATAGATTTTAGAATCTGATATTTTCTTATGTTTAAAAATGTTAAATTCTTTTTGAATGTAAGCGATGTCAGTTAGATGATTCCACAGTAAATAGAATCAAATAACTCTCACTATGTATATAAAAGTAATTTTTATGGAAATTGCGCCTTTTAATTTTTAACTATTGAGTTATCTGAATTAACACATTCGCTGCCACTGACGCGCTTGTGCGTTACAAATAATATATAATTGTATCAAACCATCTATGTTATTAGATGACACCTTCTCTACTACAGTTAAAAGATAGCAAAGAAGGGGTCATCTAATTAGATAAATGGTCCTGATATCAAGCGTGGGTAGTGGCAGTGAACGTGTTAATATATACTAATTCTTCATAAATTACTTCTTTTGACGTTGTGTTTCTTGCAAAATCGAGTTTGAAATATCAGACAGAAAACATACACACATTCAGTTTGAGTGCAACACTGATTTTTCGATAATAAATGAAATGGTAGAAAACGCTCTGCGAGATTTATCTTGTTTCAATAAGTAGTAATCGGGTTAGGAAATATTGAATGTCTAAGCAATTGCATATAATTTATCACTTAAATAACTACTCATATTTCAGTTTTATAAATGGATTTTACGTACTTAATCCTTTAGTATTAGCTAATTTGTTCTTAACATTGCTCCTCTCAATTTGAGTTCAGACAAAATATTTACGTAAATTCATGTTTTATGTGTTTACTACTATACTCTGCTTTTCCATAAATGACAATCTTAAATGGATAACCTAAGAACTGCTTCATTAAAAAATTATTTCGAGTAACTTAAATCAACTTTCCTTGAATTGAATTCTGTGTACTTTATATATCTTCGAACAACCTCCAACACTGAGGAAAAAAATTCATTTGCCTCAGCACATGAAAAATGTATTGGTTTCGTATATGAAGTCGATAAGTCTTTTATCTTGTTCGTCAGGAATTTTTATATAAACGACAGTAAAATATAAATTTGAACATGGGACGAAAATTTAACTTATTTAAATATCCACCCATGGGACTGATATTATTAGAAGATATCACAGTATGTTTATTGGTAACATAGCTGCTTTATGTCCACATCGCTACCAAAGCATGATTGAAACAAAGCAAGTAGGACATCAACTAAAACTTGAAATATAGCTCAAACTATGGAAATTCGATTAATATCCCTAAATGGCAAACTGCATATTTTTTCTGGAAAAGAGTACACACCTCTCCTCACCTCAATTATTTTGAAAAATTATCCTTTGGAACACAAATGTGTTACTTTGAAAGCCGTCTCGCCAACAGGAAGGACAAAAAGAAAGCCCCTTTTTTTAAAAAAGGCATCAGGCCGAACACTTTTTCCAATCTAAATAAATAATAAACTACTTGTTTATAGAACAGTCATTCGGCACCCAATTCATTATATCTAGCTAATCTGTGAAAGAACAAGAAATGACTTACTAAATATATAACATACCTTGGTTTGCAAGAAACAATAACATAAGATCAACCAACAACTCTTTAAGTAACGTTTATGAATAGCCATTAGATTATTAACCCGTTCGAGACGAACGACGCATATGTGCGTTTTCGGTGGATCATCCTCAGGGTTGAAAGCCCGCTTCTTTACATTTATGTTTTTGAATAAAATTTTTATCAGATGCTGTTGCTAATCCATATATTTTATTAAAAGATTGGACTTGCATATTACTATTTCTATCTCTGAGTCAAATTGAGGTAGAACAATTATTTATCAATCATTAGGTTTTCGTAAATATGATCAGAAACGCGTATTTTCAAAATGGGCACGTTTCTTTTTACATTAGCAGTGGTTGTAATTTACATTCTCATTTGGGATAGAATGTTACGCTAGAAAGGGTTTTATTTTCAGTTTCAGTTATGTAGTTATGACTACAAGACTGCTTATCTTTCCCGTGTGAGGTGGGTATTAAGTATAAAAATTAATGAATAATTGATCTGTGGATTTTTTTTTTTTCAATGACAGTTGTAAAATATTTGTGATAAAATAGATGATTCGATACTTAAGATGTATAGTTTACTCGAAGCAATTTAAAAAGCTTGACATTGCCTATAGGCATAATTTGTGTAATGACGGTCTCAATATTGATCTACGTTTTGAGAATTTTTATACGGTTCTGAGCATTATTACAAATTTTATGAAGTATTTTAAATTATTAATTATAAGTATTTGTTCCTATGTTTTTATATTTTGCATCAATAATCTGGTTTTATTTTATTATTGATCGTAATAAATATACTATTTTTTAGCATTAATTATCAATATTTTAGTATTGCACTAAATTTCAGTCCTGGTTAAGAAATTAAATTGATTTTTTTAATCGTGATTGAAAATGTTTGACACATGCTTAAACATTTTTATTTCTTTGCAAAGGGTATTTTCTACGAAATATTACAATTGTAAATTTTTAGGAAATATAACTCGCGTCCTTCTCAACGGATAAAAAAGCTCCAACCTGTAGGAACAGTCCTTTCTTTCCAGGTCTATTCCTGCAGGCGAGTTAATTTCTATACCTCTCCGTTCCGAAGGAGTTGAATTTACAAAAAATGAAATTTAATTAATCCTAAGATATTATTTAAATTCCTTTAAGAGGACTATATGTAATTGCAGAGAAGATTGCTGTACAACCTACTTTTGATTATTAGCGAATCGCAATCACACGCATAATTTTATACAATAATCAAATCCTACTCTGTTACAGAATGGAAAATTTTAGTTCAATTTCGTTTAGATTCTCCAGTTAGCGGGTATTCTGTATCCTATGGTTTTAATATTGAGTTTAAACTAAAAAAATATCTCCGAACATTGAAACTATTTACACTAGGGATCAATTAAGTTATTTTATACCTTCAATAATATTTCCCTTCCATATTGCGTTATGCTTTTTTTAACACGAAAGCTGACTTCATTTTTCATCCCTTTCAGTAGCATTTGTTCGAGACTCGATTCCACCAAAGAACCGTCGTGTGAAGGGTTCTCTTGCACGTTAAATGTCAGGCCAAACGTCCTCCCCCTGGTGTGAAGAGGGGGGTGCCAGTTCAGGCGTCGTAATCGTCATCTGACCGTGGTTCAAAATGACGAGGTCCGTCCCAAAATAGCCCTTGTGTTGCCTTAAAATGGGACGTTAATATAATTAAACTATCCAGTAGCATTTTATGCTTATATAATATGTATGCCAGGTAATGCCGAAAATTATTCCAAAATATTGACTAATATTTAATATTACCGAGATTCAAAATTTACCTACATATTATGCAGGTAAATTTTAACAAACGCGATATTTTGAATTAAAATTAATATTTGTAACTAGGTTTATTATAAAAGAAATCAAGTAGGATAAGTATTCTATTAGATACTGAATATTTTGAAGTATAATAAAAATCGTATTTTAAATTGTATATCGCATAATTATTATAAGGTCGTATCAACTGTATAATTTTCAAAATTTAACATTTTCATCGTAATGTATAATATGGTATTTTACCATCTATTGACAACAGAGATAATTTGGCTTTTAAAAAGAGCTTTTCGCTTTGATTTTGAACAGATTATTCTTTATCCTTAAATATTTAAGAACCCTTTCAAAAATTTTCCGTATAGACAAACTATTAGGAGATAGGATGAGTGACACGCTTTTCTGTTTTCCAGTGAAATGTTTCACCTTTAATTTATGTTGAAATTTTATTTAAACAATGAACTCAAATAATAATAACTAAAGTTTTGCTTTTAAAAACTGTTTTTGTATATTCTTCCTTAATATGTTCCGATAGCAAACCGTGGTTTTAGGCTAAAAATCTCATTTATTTTAAATTATATTACCAACCAGAAACTGTAAAGAATAATTTAAATGAAAGGACAATCATTAGATTTAATTTAACTAAAAGGATTATTCACTATTAGATTTAGTAATTGCATATTATTCCATATGGAAGAGAATATCCCTTACTATGATCCATGTACAATGCATAAGACGCCGATGAACCAACAGATTGGTTCCAGGTTCGACATTCAAAGTAGTTATACTTGGCTTCAACCAGCGATGCAATATGAATAATGCATAAGAATTATCAAGAGACTAAACGAATAATTATTAAAACTCAATTCTTTTTCTGGGCTTTAACTGAACAATTTTGAATTTTTATTATTAAATGATATTTTTCAGTTCCTTATAATATTGTTTAATATTATGCCATACAGAACAGTATAATATACAAGTTTATATATCGCTCGATACCGTGAAAAGAATCAAGAATCGCGTGTACAAGTCATGAAAATTCTAGCAGATCAGCAATTGTGTGAAAAATCGGTTGAAAATTCCGTTTTCAAGAATTTGAAACAAAAGAGTTAATAAAAACGATTGTTAGGAAAGATTTCTACTCTATCTTAACTATTGATTTGTATTAAATGCATAATGTTCTTTACTCATAAAACTACTCCTTTCCCCCATGGGAGGGCGCCTCGAAATGAGGATGAGATGATTCCGGAATGGTGGTTGGATCTCGCCAACCCGGTGGGCACAATAATAGGGGTGGGGGCACTGGCCATCCCATCGATGACGAGACGTACTCTGTACGAGGAGGTTTGTACCTTGGTCGGTGGCCATTAGGACTCAACCACAGTTCCTGCCAGTGTTGCTGTTTGCGGCGTTCCAGTCATTCAGTCGTGCGAGATTAATCCACGTGCCTTAGTGGCTGGTCGGAGGTCAGTACTATGACTTTACCCATAAAACTGGGTAAAATACTTTCTTTGAATACAAGTAGCCTTCGGCCAAAGCATAATAGCAGTTTTCTTTAGATGTTCTATCTCAACTACCTTAAGTTCGGTTTAGTGAAAAACAAGTATTGTATGCCTCATTCATTGCTCACCAATAGGGCTATAGTTAAAATTCTTTGCGTTTGAACAATTTGAAATCACTAATATTGTTTTTGTAAAAGTTCATTAATTTTACTGATCATAGTCATAAAATAAGGGTTTTATAGTTTGTACGAATGAAGCCGAAAAAGCACGCAAAGCAATTTCTGTAAGCTTATAGTCAGTTTCATGAAAAGAACAAAAAGTACGGTGCATGTACCATAGTGCAGTGCTCCGCAACCTTTTCTCACCTACGACGCACCTTATTTCTTTCTAGAATTCCGCGGCACATCAAAAGCAAAAGTATATAGGTATTCATTGATACAAAAATTTTACAATAAATGTTTGTTTTTTATTTGAAAAGTATACATACATAAAACCATAACATATTTATTTCTACGCAATCATAATAATTATTAATGTGATACCTGCGCTAGTTTCAATGAATACAAAAGTTTTATATTCGGCTCAATATTTGACACCGCGATCTGAAGTTCTTGGTCAAGATCTTTTAAGCATGACCGCTTATCATTTTTAATTAATACAAGAGTTGAAAAACTTTTTTCACATTAATATGTCGTCGAAAAGGGAAGTAATGTTAAGATTGCTTTGTAGGAAAAGTGAGGATATTCTTTTTTAACGTAAATCCAGAAAACATCTAATGGAGCTTCAGAGAAGTATAATTTTAAAGTCATGTCATTATTTAAATCTGTAAATTCCTCTTGAATTTGTAGAGACAGTGGTTCTGTAGAATTTATTACATTGGTTGCAAAAGGATTTCGAATCTAATCGTATTGTTCCGTATTGATGGAATAAAAATATTGATCAAATTTCTGCTGAAGCATACATAAATGTTGTTGGACCAGATCCAAAATTATTTGTTTATTTTCATTTGTAATATGATTGGTCCTTTGGTACATTTACAAACATCCTTTTTGCAACTCTCTCTGCCAAAGTTCGAGTTTTTAATAAATCCTTGTAATTTGTCGAAGCACGTCAAAATATTCTCATTTCGACCTTGCATTTTTTATTAAGTTCATTCAAATGCTCGAATATATCAGCCATGTATGCAAGTTTGGCTATTCAGTAATCATCATCGAGGTACTGGCATATTTCGAGCACATTCTGTGTTAAAAGAAATTCCCGCACCTCGTGACGAAGCTCAAATAATCTAGCCTAAACTTTGCATCGGGATAGCCAACGAATTTCTGCATAAAATAATAAGGATTCATATTCGACTCCCATTTCTGCACAAAGTAATCCAAAAATTCGCGAATTTATGGCTCTTGATTTAATTAAGTTTATGATTTTAATGCATTCATTCATCGTGTTCAAAAGTTCTTCCGACAAATTCTTGACCATCAATGCTTCTCGATGTATGCAGCAGTGTGTAAATTGTACCGTTAGATTTTTTTATTTTACACAAGAGACAAAACCTTTCTTACTATCCCTCATTGCCGCAGCGCCATCAGTGCAAACAGCAATGCAGTTGCTCCATTGAATATTACATATTTTGAAGAAATCATCGGTTACTCGAAAACTTTCTTCCCGGGTAATTCGCTCTGGAACCTCCTTACAAAATAAATAATGTTCTTTAATAAGGTCCTCGTCAACGAAACGTACAATAGCTATCAGCTGTGCTTTATTTTTAGTATTAGTTGTTTCATCGATCTGAAGCGCAAATTTTTCAGCCAATAACAGTTTTTTAATCAGTGTTCCTAAAGTATCGCTTGACATATCGTGAATACATCTTTTAACAATATCAGCAGAAAACGAAACTTTATTCACTTCCTTAACTTCATTGGGCCCAAGCATAAGTCTAACAATTTCCATGCATACTTGTTTAATAAGTGTTTAGCCGACAGTATGTGGCTTCTTCTGACGTGCAATTAATTTTGCAACATGTTCTAATGCCTTTTCAGAAACTGTTATGGCAGATTTCATAAATTTATTCTGCTTTTTTATTTTGTTCTAAGCACCTCTTAAAATATTGTTTGTCTTTGTTGGCGCAGCTAGGATGGCTTGAATATAGATGCCGCCTTAATTTGCTGAGTACCATTGACTCGTTTGATTGCTGGCACTGTTCTCTTGGTGCCGTTTCGTCACCACACCACGAGAATCCATATTTAATGTAGTCTTCATCGTACTTTCTTTTCACTACCTTCTTTAGGGTTTTTTGTCACACTTGTGCTGGGTTCTTCATCATCTGTACGTGAAGACGAATCTTTCCGACCTAAAAATTTATCCATATTTAAAGAGGTATAAAACTTAAAATTTTTTATACGAATAAGTGTTAACCATACATAATTCAGTAATATAATTAATAATAATTATCGTTAGTGGTAGGAGCGTGTTTATTTAACTTTGTGTTGTAAAATAGTGACAACAATGACATACGAGTGAACGTGATGTACCACGCGCAAATGCAAATAACACATGCGCATGAGTCTTCAACGACGCGCATAACGATCATTTTGCTTTATCTGTGATTAATTTGGTGGGCCTTGGTGTTTACACAACACAATATGCAGTTTTCAACTATTCTCACCAGAGGACCATTGAATAATTATTCTATAGTATATTTAGAAAAATAGGCATTATTAGGAAAAAAATTGTCATTGTGTATTAAATACATGATGAAAAATTGTAAAATGTCAAATTCAATGTATTTGACCGCTGCACACCTGTATCTGACTCATGACACACCAGTGTGCCGCGGCACACCGGTTGCGGAGCACTGCCATAGTGTACCATAAAACAAGAGAAATGATCTTGAAAGCAAAAGGAGAATTCATGTCTCATCCAAACCGTAAGATTTTAATGACCTCTAATTCTAGAAGATATGGGTGATTCGATTTGATCAGAGATTTTTGATTCCGTGCTGTTTTATCCAAGAGTCTCAAATAACCTATAATCATAGAAAATATTTATGGAAAGAGTTTAAAACCTCTTTGGCAATGATTTCTTAACAGTTAAAGAAACAAGTGCATAAATGAATTCAACTTTTCTAATTTAGGAGTGTCTGTAGCTCAATAAAAATAGTGGACTGTAATTTTTTTAAACAGTTTATTGTGAAACTCAACAGATATACTAATTAATTTAATAAGCATTAAAATATTGCAACTTTGCGTCACAACCTCGCTTAATAGGAGGAAATATAAACAATAAAATAAATCAGAGTATTTCGTCTCCTGCTTAGTAGAGGAGCCCCTATCTCTGGGTCAGCTCAAGCGGCGGTCCCACGGCGGGCGGATACACCGATTTGGTCATAAATCAGACCTCCCACCCACTGGGGGACCACACTCCCCCATAGCCAGGAGGATGCGTTTCCCCTTTCGCCCCTTCTTGGTCTCTTTGATGACCCGTCTACTTACTTCTCTGTATACAGGTACAGAGAACAAAAATAGTAAATCTATATAAATAAAAATGAATGTATGTCTGTTATGCCTTCCTAAACCGATGAAACTTCGTCAGCTTATTGCTTACATCTACGAGATGTTTATAGGCATAGTACAATTATCTGAAATTTAAAAAAAAAGAAGATAAAGAAAAAGAAATTGGATCTCAACTTCATCTATTTACCAAGGATTAATCTCTAAATAACTCGCTAAGGAGACAATAGATTCAGTAGGAATGGTAAATAAAAGTTAAATATTGTATGTATTGTATTGCGTACAATAGCTATATTGTAGAGCTATCGTACACAAATACCATGCAAGTCATTCTCAGAGGTAACAACTGTATTACAGATTATGCGAGAAAGTTTTTGGGTGACTGATCTTGGCGATTTTAAAATGTAATTAAATTTTAGCGGTTTTCTCGGAAACTTCCAAAAATATTATAGTACAAATAATTTTGTAACATCTTAATTTTCAAAAAATTATCTTTTCAAATATATTAACGATTTTGGTATAAATATATTTTCTATGCTTAATCAACTTTAAGAGATAATATTTTTATCTCATTTTCTAAAATTAAATTGTGAATTCCGAACGAATATTAAATGAATCACGATATACAATAAATAGTTTCTTTCATTACCATTCTGAAAGAACACCAAGCTTACAAATCTAAAAGAAAACCCAAATTTTATATACAAAAATGAATATTTGTTCGTATTTTATATCTGTCGTATCGTTCATCCTGTTTCGATGAAACATCCCCAAATTATTGACTGATTGTACTTAATATTTTTTTCGGCGGCCGCAACGCGCTGTTAACAGTTAAATAAATAAAATCTTGACCAACATTAAACATGAAAAAAAAAATGAAGCAATAGAAAATTCAATTCAAGTACAAAATATCGGCTAAATAGGATGTAAAATAAAGAGTTTGCGAAATTGAATTATGAAAAATCCCAGGCTGTAATGACAACCGGAAGTTTAGAAATTTCTGAATAATTATGAATTTTTTTACATAAAAAATTGAACATACATTTTTCAATTGCCTCTTCCCAATTAAAAAATAAGCAGTTTTCTATAAATCCAAATCATTTTATTTTGAAACCTTGTCATTTGAAACACACTAAGATATTTTTGAGGTCGAGGCCCTTCGAGACTTTCAATAATTCACTTCTTTTCATATTAAATCAATTCATTAAATGGAGATTCCTTTTAATTCACATTAAAGGGAGAAAGTACGAATCCAATATAGACTGCATAAATTAGTTTAATGTCACGCACAAACGGAAAGGACGTGATTGTATTGTTGCGTTCTACTGTTTTTCGATATCGGCTGAATAAATGAGGCACTGGAACAGGACTCTATGGGGCTGCTTATAAACAAAAGAAATTAGGTATTTTCCTTATGAAATACTTTAAAAAATTTTCCCTTAAAGATAATGTCATAAGCATCTCATCCTCGCTTTGTAAATTTTAAAACAATCGTTTTATTTATTCATTCATCGCTATGAGCTTTTTAGTGAGATATATTCGTTAAATCCTTGCTAAATATTATTTTCATCTTTGTTCTCCTTATTTGGTTAATGAAAGCATCGTAATGTCAACGAATATGTTTAGTACAGGTTTCTTCAATGGTAGGTCATGCGATTTGCTTTTATTTAGAATCTATACTAATATTATAAATGTGAAAGTTTGGATGGATGATATTTGTAACTCAATCATGCCAGAACAGCTGAACGGAATTGAATGAAATTTAGCGCAAAGACAGATTATAATCAGGAATAGAACATTAACTACTTTTTATTCCGGTTCATTGAGAAGTTAATTTTTTATTAATAAACTTTCGCGCCAAAAAGCTGAAGCCACATCTCGCAAAAAAAAGTAAGGCTCCAGTTTTTTTTGTTTTTTTTTCCCAACAGAGCTGAGGTTAGACTTTGATTAGACTTCAATTTCGCAGTTCATTGCAAATCAGTTCATTCAAATACAATTATTAAGAAAAGCTCTTACCTGTCAGAAAGGAGTCGAAGGCAACGATTGTTTTAAAAGCACATTTATTACGAACAGCACACATAACCACAGGAACGAAACAGAAACACAGACAAAGAAAAGACACACTCGATTCGGATTCACATTCTAGTACTAACTGCCGATGGTTAGACTGAGCATAAACAAAACATTGGTGAGGGCCACAGCGCCCTCTGGTGGAAAGCCTTGGGGGTTCAAATTAAAGTTTTAACACACTCCCCCCCGAATGACTTAAAGGTTCATTCAAATTTTAAAAAAAACATTTTGCATCTAACACATCAGGCAGAATTGCAACTATTATATAATATCAATGTTACAAATTCAATGTTTCATAACAATAGTTTTATACTCACCAACACTTCATTAATAATAAAGTAACATACAAGTTTAGGATAAATATCATCATATTTCCATTTAAATTTCAAATCTCAATACAGGTTCCTAAAAAACACAATGAAATTAATAATACTATTCAATTTAATCATTCATCAATTTCGAGGTTGTATAACAATTGAACAGGTCTTTTAATAATAGACGTATTCGTTTTAACTTGACAAGATCTAACTTTACCATCTCTGCCAGGAAATACAGCTACTATCCTTCCTAATTTCCAAAAATGCCTAGGAAGTTTATCATCATTAACTAATACAATATCATCAACTTTAAATTCTCTAACGTTACCTGTTGGTTTCACATAATGAGTAGATCTTAACGTTAAAAGATATTCTTTAAGCCATTTATTCCAAAAATGATTAGTTAACCTTTCACGATAATTAAACCTTTTAATTACAATTTTTTTGTTACTCAAATTAGCATCAATAGTAAGCCTGGCAGGAGGTAAACTATTAACTCTTCTTCCCAATAACAAATGAGCGGGAGTAAGAGGAATAGGTTCCTGAAATTCAGAAAACACATATGTTAAAGGACGAGAATTAAGCACACCTTCAATTTCAATAATTAAAGTCTCTAATTCTTCTCGAGACAAAGTCGTTTTTCCTAAAGTTTTTCGAAGGGCAAGTTTCACAGATCTAATAAGTCTTTCATAGAAACCACCCCACCATGCCGCTTTCTCAATGATAAAGCGCCACTGGATTTTGTGGGAGGCATAAAAGTCTTTCACCATTGGATGACTGATGACACTCCACAAATGTTTTAGCTCCAATTCAGTTCTTTTGAAAGTTTTGGCATTATCTGACCAAATCTCAGAACACAGTCCTCGACGAGCGATAAACCGTCTAAGTGCTAGGAGAAATGTTTCAGTAGTCATATTGTCAACTAGTTCTAAGTGGAGAGCACGATTTACACCGCACGTAAACAAAACGATGTAGTTTTTATCGTCGCAGTTCTTGGTGTAGAGTGGTCCTCCAAAATCTATTCCCACAATAGAAAATGGAGGTAACTGCTAAATTCGCACAGCTGGCAAAGGTGCAGTAGCTTGAACACCTGGTGAAGAGTTGAATCTTTTACACAAAAAGCATCGTTTGTCTTCCTCTCATTATCCAGTATTTCTCACGTATTTCCCATGAGAGTTTCAGAAATTCCACCATGGAACACTTTTCTATGCGAGTTTAAAACTAACAAACTCACGAAATGATGATTTGCAGGCATAATGATTGGGTGTTTTTGTAGGTATGTAAATTTCGATTTCTGGAGTCTCCCACCAGCGTGGATTATCCCAAAGGAATCAAGAAAGGGATTTAATTCCAAAATCTTGGAAGTTTTCAATACTGATTTTCCTTGCTTTAAATAAGCAATTTCTTCAATAAAAACTTCTCCTTGTACTGATTTTATCCAATAATTTTCGGCACCATCGAGTTCTTCAGCACTAATTTCATTATATTTTTTATTATTATTTCTAACATAGTGTATGAAGCGAAACACCCAACCTCTAACTCGTAGCAGTAATTTATTCAAGCAACTGTATTTGTTGATATCAAGTAAAGGCGCGGAGTTCGTATGAGCTTCACACACAAAAGTTAAGATTTCGTTTTGACTAATTTTTCTCTCGCATGATTCACTAGAGAAATCGTTAAAGTCCGAGCCTTTAGGCCAATTTTCTTTCTCCTGAAGAAGCCACTCTGGACCGTGAGTCCAAGTCGGACTATTCATAAGCTTCTCCATACCTGCTCTTCGAGAAATGTAATCAGCAGGATTATCTTTTCCGCTGCAGTGATACCAATCCGCAGGATCGGAGTTGGATTGAATTTCCATCACACGGTTAGAAACAAAGGGTTTCCATTTAGCAGCTGATCCTTTGATCCAATGGAGAGAGATTAAAGAATCACTCCACAAATATATCTTGGAAATGGGAAATTTAAAATTTTCTTTTATATACCGCAAAATTCTGGCAGCAATTACAGCTCCCATTAATTCCAGTCTAGGGAGGGTTAATTTCTTTAGTGGTGCTACTCGCGATTTTGATGTTACAAAACTGGTGGATATACATCCGTTGTAAGTTACATAGCGAAAGTAACTCACTGCTCCGAACGCTCTAGGGCAAGCATCCGAAAAGATATGCAGTTCTAACTCTTTCGCTTGATTCAAAGGAAAGGGGAAATATTTCCTTTCAAATGTCAAGTTCTTTAAAAGATAAATTTCTGAGCACCAGTTTTCCCATTTTATCTTTAATTCAGTTGGCAGTTCGTCATCCCATCTTAACCCATATTCCCAAATTTCTTGCAATAGGCATTTAATGATCACAATAAAGGGAGAAATAAATCCAACTGGGTCATAGATCTTTGCAGCCTATTCTCAAACTGATAGAGAATTTGAAAAACACTAAGCGGAGCGTTCTTCAGATGGCTGCACATCTAAATTAAACGTATCCTCATTGGTATTCCATATTATTCCTAAAACTTTCAAAGGACGCATGCTGGACTCTTTAATATCATGCATACCTCTTTCGCACCACAAATTTCTCAGTTCTTTGGAATTGGTTTTGAATTTTCTCAAATTCATGTTCGCATCTTTAAGAATTTCTACGGCAGCTATAGAAAGGTCTAAAGCTTCATTTAACGTATTAGTTCCGTAAAACAAATCATCTACGTAAAGTGATGAATTAAGCATTTCATAGGCTTCGCATTGCTCTTGCTTATATTTTCGAATAGGGCATTTAATGGTTGCAGCAAACATAAATGGACTAGATGTTACACCGAACGGTACGCGTGTCATTCTCAGAATTCTATGAGACTTCGAATCCTGGTCATTTGGGAACCAGAAAAATCTCAAATAATCCCTATCTTCCTCTGCTATTCCAATTGTTAAAAATGCTCCTTGTATATCACTACAAAATGCATATTCAAATTCGCGGAATCTCAATAGCACATCAAGGATTCTAGGATTTAAAGGCGGACCAGGTGTAAGACAGTCATTTAAAGATTTGCAACCTTTACCTTTGGAGGATGCGTCAAAAACCATTCTAACCTTCGACGTTTCTTTATCGATTCTTACAACTGCAGAATGAGGCATATAGTATGCATTTTTATTTTTCAAGCAGCACTCCTCAACAATATTCAGATTTAATTGTTCTGCAATAATATTCTTATATTCATTCAAAAGCCAATCATTGTTTTTCATTCTCACACATAAATTTTCAAATCTTCGCCTAGCTATCTCAAAGTTATCATGCAATTCGTTAGTATTTTCATCCCAAAAGAGTTTAGTTTCATATCTCCCATTTTTGAATTTTAAGTTGTTTTCAAAGCGCACAATTAAATCCTTTTCGCAATTAGAGACATTTTCCCTATCACTTATTCCCATCGCATCTAAATCCCAAAACATTTTTAAAGTTTCATTTAATGCTGAACAACATTCTATTTTCATAACGGAAACGTTCTTGTCGCAATTTAAATCTATTGGAGATATTCGACCTTGTACAACTTTACCGAAAATTGTATCAATTACAAATAGTGTTTTAGTTAAATTTTCTCTTTTGCCTGAATGAATTTCCCAAAAATATTGCGCTCCAATTAGGAGAGAAAATCCGTTTCCGAAAGACTCGCAAGCATTTGAAAGCTGTATTTTCTTTTTACTAAGCATCTTTTCTAGTTTATTTGACGATACTTTAAAAGGAGAACTAGAAATAACATCGCAAAGCAAAGCTTCAATTTCAATGCCTTGTTCAGGATCACGAGAATTGCAAAGAGTAAATTTTACAACGTCATATATTTTCTCAATCGGGTCTCTTGAAACAAATGTATAAACTAGCAATTTTTCTTTTCTTATTATAGGAATTTTTAAATCGTCCGCTATTTCCTTCTTCAGAAAGCATCGCTGAGAAGCGTTGTCTAGAAGAATGTTTAGCATTTTCCTTTTTTCCCCAATTTTCAATAAAGCGGAACATGATTCCAAAAGTATTTCATCTTCATTTATATTTATATTAGAACAAGTAGCTACATTTTCCGCCTCGAACGACCTTTCACCCTTAGCGGTTTCCGGTGGGGTTGACGCATCGCAAACTAGTTCAGAGTGTTTACGTTGACATTTACCACATGTCTTTTTCAAGGGGCAATTTCTGTAAACATGACCTGCCTTTTTGAGGCACAAGAAACATATCCCATTTCTTCTTAAATGCGCCTTCCTTTCATGGATCGGCAAAGTACAAGAAAAGGAATCGTGTTTGGATTCAGGTTCTACACAAAATACGCATTTTTTCACGTCTACTACAAAGGCAGATGCATGCGGAGGATTCGCGCTCGTTTCTTTATTTCTATTAAATAACTCAAATTTAATTTTATTAGATTTTCCGTACTTATGATTAGGTTTTTCAAAAGTGTTAACTCTACATTCTGTACGTGCATCTGTGACAAATTCTTTGAATAAATGTTCATTTCGCTCGCGGCATTGAATTTCAAGTTTTAAGAAATTTAATAAATCCGAAATAGTATTTTCTTCTTTCATGTACATTTTACGTGAAAATTCTAAGGATAATTCTTTAGGGATAGATTTTAGTAATATGGGGTGTAGTAAAGAACTATAACTATTAGGATTAACGCCACTATTTTCTAAACCGCGTATGTGCGTTTCACACATAGAATATAATTTTCGTAACGACGTAACATCGTTTGCTTTACGCACAGGATTTAAATTTAGTAGTTGGGACATATGAGCATCAATAATCATCTCGGTTCTACCAAATCTCTCTTTTAGAATATTTATCGCAACTTCATAATTTTCCGATTTTAAAGCCAAGCCACGAATAGCTATTTCAGCATCGTTAACTAAATAAGATTTTAAATAGTTCAATTTTTCAACATTGCTAAGATCTGAATTTTTATTTATGGCTGTATCAAATTGAGAATAAAAGTCATTAAATTTTAGAATGTCTCCATCATATTGAGGTATTTGTAATCGCGGAAGTTTAACTGAACACCGTTGAGGATTTCTGTTAATAGTTCTATCATTGATAGTTTCGATTTCAAATTTTCGCATAATTTTCTCAGCTCGCATTTTCCTGGTTATTATTTTATCCCTGTATTCTTGCTGCTGTTCTACTTCATTATTCAGATCTTGTGCTTTGCACAAATTTAAAATATCTGAGTCGACTTTCTTTAGTTGATCATCTTTGTCTAATAATTTCGCTAACAGTTCTTCGATTATGTCTAAAGATCTGTGCTCTGTTTTATTTATTTCCTGCTCTAGCTGTTTACAAAATTCAGTTGCAACCTTTCTGACAGGAGTTCTAATCTTCTTTAAAGACTCTAGATCCATTTTAACTAATTCGCATCAAATTTCTAGTTTCGATCTAAAGGTA
>JAPMOQ010057606.1:130653-163890 GCA_026543055.1 Argiope trifasciata | reverse complement strand
TTCATGTTCGCATCTTTAAGAATTTCTACGGCAGCTATAGAAAGGTCTAAAGCTTCATTTAACGTATTAGTTCCGTAAAACAAATCATCTACGTAAAGTGATGAATTAAGCATTTCATAGGCTTCGCATTGCTCTTGCTTATATTTTCGAATATAGTATTTAATGGTTGCAGCAAGCATAAATGGACTAGATGTTACACCGAACGGTACGCGTGTCATTCTCAGAATTCTATGAGATTTCGAATCCTGGTCATTTGGGAACCAGAAAAATCTCAAATAATCCCTATCTTCCTCTGCTATTCCAATTGTTAAAAATGCTCCTTGTATATCACTACAAAATGCATATTCAAATTCGCGGAATCTCAATAGCACATCAAGGATTCTAGGATTTAAAGGCGGACCAGGTGTAAGACAGTCATTTAAAGATTTGCAACCTTTACCTTTGGAGGATGCGTCAAAAACCATTCTAACTTTCGACGTTTCTTTATCGATTCTTACAACTGCAGAATGGGGCATATAGTATGCGTTTTTATTTTTCAAGCAGCACTCCTCAACAATGTTCAGATTTAATTGTTCTGCAATAATATTCTTATATTCATTCAAAAGCCAATCATTGTTTTTCATTCTCACACATATATTTTCAAATCTTCGCCTAGCTATCTCAAAGTTATCATGCAATTCGTTAGTATTTTCATCCCAAAAGAGTTTAGTTTCATATCTCCCATTTTTGAATTTTAAATTGTTTTCAAAACGCTCAATTAAATCCTTTTCGCAATTAGAGATATTTTCCCTATCACTTATTCCCATCGCATCTAAATCCCAAAACATTTTTAAAGTTTCATTTAATGCTGAACAACATTCTATTTTCATAACGGAAACGTTCTTGTCGCAATTTAAATCTATTGGAGATATTCGACCTTGTACAACTTTACCGAAAATTGTATCAATTACAAATAGTGTTTTAGTTAAATTTTCTCTTTTGCCTGAATGAATTTCCCAAAAATATTGCGCTCCAATTAGGAGAGAAAATCCGTTTCCGAAAGACTCGCAAGAATCTGAAAGCTGTATTTTCTTTTTACTGAGCATCTTTTTTAGTTTATTAGACGATACTTTAAAAGGAGAACTAGAAATAACATCGCAAAGCAAAGCTTCAATTTCAATGCCTTGTTCAGGATCACGAGAATTGCAAAGAGTAAATTTTACAACGTCATATATTTTCTCTATCGGGTCTCTTGAACCAAATGTATAAACTAGCAATTTTTCTTTTCTTATTATAGGGATTTTTAAATCGTCCGCTATTTCCTTTTTCAGAAAGCATCGCTGAGAAGCGTTGTCTAGAAGAATGTTTAGCATTTTCCTTTTTTCCCCAATTTTCAATAAAGCGGAACATGATTCCAAAAGTATTTCATCTTCATTTATATTTATATTAGAACAAGTAGCTACATTTTCCGCCTCGAACGACCTTTCACCCTTAGCGGTTTCCGGTGGGGTTGACGCATCGCAAACTAGTTCAGAGTGTTTACGTTGACATTTACCACATGTCTTTTTCAAGGGGCAATTTCTGTAAACATGACCTGCCTTTTTGAGGCACAAGAAACATATCCCATTTCTTCTTAAATGCGCCTTCCTTTCATGGATCGGCAAAGTACAAGAAAGGGAATCGTGTTTGGATTCAGGTTCTACACAAAATACGCATTTTTTCACGTCTACTACAAAGGCAGATGCATGCGGAGGATTCGCGCTCGTTTCTTTATTTCTATTAAATAACTCAAATTTAATTTTATTAGATTTTCCGTACTTATGATTAGGTTTTTCAAAAGTGTTAACTCTACATTCTGTACGTGCATCTGTGACAAATTCTTTGAATAAATGTTCATTTCGCTCGCGGCATTGAATTTCAAGTTTTAAGAAATTTAATAAATCCGAAATAGTATTTTCTTCTTTCATGTACATTTTACGTGGAAATTCTAAGGATAATTCTTTAGGGATAGATTTTAGTAATATGGGGTGTAGTAAAGAACTATAACTATTAGGATTAACGCCACTATTTTCTAAATCGCGTATGTGCGTTTCATACATAAAATATAATTTTCGTAACGACTTAACATCGTTTGCTTTACGCACAGGATTTAAATTTAGTAGATGGGACATATGAGCATCAATAATCATCTCGGTTCTACCACATCTCTCTTTTAGAATATTTATCGCAACTTCATAATTTTCAGATTTTAAAGCCAAGCCACGAATAGCTATTTCAGCATCGTCAACTAAATAAGATTTTAAATAGTTCAATTTTTCAACATTGCTAAGATCTGAATTTTTATTTATGGCTGTATCAAATTGAGAATAAAAGACATTAAATTTTAGAATGTCTCCATCATATTGAGGTATTTGTAATCGCGGAAATTTAACTGAACACCGTTGAGGATTTCTGTTAATAGTTCTATCATTGATAGTTTCGATTTCAAATTTTCGCATAATTTTCTCAGCTCGCATTTTCCTGGTTATTATTTTATCCCTGTATTCTTGCTGCTGTTCTACTTCATTATTCAGATCTTGTGCTTTGCACAAATTTAAAATATCTGAGTCGACTTTCTTTAGTTGATCATCTTTGTCTAATAATTTCGCTAACAGTTCTTCGATTATGTCTAAAGATCTGTGCTCTGTTTTATTTATTTCCTGCTCTAGCTGTTTACAAATTTCAGTTGCAACCTTTCTGACAGGAGTTCTAATCTTCTTTAAAGACTCTAGATCCATTTTAACTAATTCGCATCAAATTTCTAGTTTCGATCTAAAGGTATCTATGGCCGAATCGAAACTCCCGAGTTTCGGCGCCAAAGATGATTAGACTTCAATTTCGCAGTTCATTGCAAATCAGTTCATTCAAATACAATTATTAAGAAAAGCTCTTACCTGTCAGAAAGGAGTCGAAGGCAACGATTGTTTTAAAAGCACATTTATTACGAACAGCACACATAACCACAGGAACGAAACAGAAACACAGACAAAGAAAATACACACTCGATTCGGATTCACATTCTAGTACTAACTGCCGATGGTTAGACTGAGCATAAACAAAACATTGGTGAGGGCCACAGCGCCCTCTGGTGGAAAGCCTTGGGGGTTCAAATTAAAGTTTTAACAGACTTCGACTTAGAAGAATTTCGACCGATTATTTCAAACGATTCTGTTCTTTTTTAGTATTTCATTATTTAAAATCAAATGTTGTTAATGAATCGAACTTTCGAATTCATTCTGAAGTACTTTTAAATAAAAAGAAAGCAGAATAAAGGAAATAAAAAAATTCTTATTTGCATTGCGTAGCCCCAACTGGCGTAGGAAAGTGTGACACGTGCGTTACGCCAACTGGCGTTGAAAATTCGCGTGTGATTGTTGACAATTGTGTTTTCATTAAAATTAAAAGCTTAAAAATGATGTGTATAATACTATTGTAGCTATTTCAATCTCGATCAATAAATAAAAGGGATTTGACCAGACTTGATTAGCTGTTTTGTTTCATTTTGGGTATACAATGTTTTTACGTTAACTGTGTGCTTTTGTTATTAAACTGTATTTATGTTATATACTTTTCGTATATCTTATACTTTTAAATGTATCGTTTTTAGGTTAGGTTTAATGTTTTATTATTATTGTCATTATTTTATAGTTTTTCGTACATATACATCAAAATTTCTACGCGAACAGAATTGCGGTTAATGGCTAGTATTTTCACAAAATTGGGTGGGTTTGATACTACACTAGATGTTTGCTGAGTCAGCAACGTTTGATCATTAGTCGGCAATATTTGAAGGATAATCGAACATATTTTGTTCTGCACAATGGTGACTGGCATGTGGATAAAGATCGTTGTAGTTTAAAGAAAGAAAAACAAAAAAGTCGTCATTATTTTCTTTGCAAAATATGCACTCAAAATTCGTTGAAACAACTTAGTTATCGAAAAGAAAAGTTGTTGTCTCTATAAAAGTAGCAAAATTATGTTTTCTGTGCGGAAAGAACGCAATATTCCTAATATTCATATGAAACCAATACTCGTATTCGCTGTAATAAACGTTTTAATAGTGTATGTAAAAATACATTATTTTTTCTATAAATGAACAAATAGTTCGTATTACTGTTTCAAATGTCTATCGATTATGCAAGATCAGCGTGTATCAGATCACATAACCAATGCAATTAGCAGACATAAGTGATGTTGCTAATGACAATTAATTAAACGGAATACATAAAATACATTATCTCGACACGAAAGTAAATGCCAATTGAAAAAAAAATCAGACGAAAATTTCTGGAAATACCGCATTTTTATTGAACAATCATTTTATTATATTTAAACTATACAATTTCTAGATTTATGAATCCACAAATTGATACACCAAAATAAGAAAAACAAACGGCGTTTTGGTTTTTAACTTGACATACGAATTTACTTAACTTCCTAATTAAATGACGAATTTAATAGCTTTCTAATTGGAATATTTGCTATTATTTTAATCCCATTAATAATAATGTTTCAAGTGACTATTTTCATTTTAAGTTATTTAATACTTTTCACTTAATTGCAGATTAAAAATTAAAAATTCAATAATTCAATGCGCATCTCAGACGCGTCATTGTATGCGATGTGGTTAAACGTCAGTTCGATAATGACATAAATAAACTAGCAATATAGATTAAATGCAAACTGCGAACAGTACGAAGGTTAAAGTTGGTATTCAAAGGAAAGTTCGCATAGCACCCTAGAATCCTGTTCTGGAAAGCGATTTAATTGGAAATTCTTATTTAATATTTTTAATATCAAAATTTTTTTTTATTGATACTACTTTTCTAATATTTAGAAAATTGCTCAAGTGTTTTTCCGTTTTAGTAAACTATTCAAAAAATTCCTTTTACAATGACATTTGGCTGATTGAAAAGTATTGAAATCAAATTCATCTGAAATTCAGTTTTTTCCCCTCTAATTCTTTGAATGACATTTTTGTTGTCACAAGATCGCTTGTGACATAAGCCTAATATTTAATTAGTTGACCCTTTCTCTACTACAATTAAAAAATAACAAAAAAGTATAATCTTATGAGATAGATAGATTATCCGAATCAAAAGTCATGACACCAAGTGTGTCAAATTTATTCCTAACTGCCAACATATTGGCTAACAACGTGTTGTTGTTTCGTCTATTTATTATCCAGCATTTATATGTTGGATATTTTTTTAAAAAAATCCAAAATCAAATAGAAAAAAGCAAGATTCTAAAAGCATTTCTACCTTTCGAAATTTACTGTAAATAATAGATTCAATTCTTTTTGTGTGAAATTTGAAATAAATATTCTAGAAATAGAAATTTCTAAATTTTCATGAATAGATGAATCTGAACCCTGAGTAACCAAATTTTTGTAATAGATGACAGATCAATGAAAAATATTTCCACAAGAAAGATGATTGGCACATTCTTTCATTGTTTAGACAAGAGAAGATATTTTTCCTTGAAATCTTTTATCTAGTTTCAAACGCAAATACTTCTACTTCTTGCGTCATCAAAAAGAAATTAAGTTGGCATTGAAAAACGGCATTGAAATTTTAAAAGAAAATGTAGCATGCTCATTAAATTGTTACTATGTGTCGTATTTATTGAAAGTATGATTTTGTAACTCTTTTTTGAATATCATATTTTTTGTTTCCTTTCAGAATATCATATTTCAATGACGCGATTTATACAATTTATATATATATATAAAAGGAATGTTTGTCTGCATATCTCTTATGCCTTACTAAACCTTTCATCCGATAGCAATGAAATTTGGCCAGCTTATTGCTTCTATCTACGGATGGCATATTACAATTATCTAAAATAAAAAATAAAAATTCGGATCTCAACAGCATCTATTTATCAAGGATTAATCTCCAATTAAATTGCCGGGGAGACACAACAGATTCAGAAGAAATGCTAAATACAAGGGAAAGGTTATTATTGTTCAGTTATTGAACAAAAATGCCATTCAAGTCATTCTCAGAGGTAACAATTGTAATACATTATGCGAAAAAATTTTGCGAAGATCAATCCTGGGGTTTTAAATTTTAATTAAATTTTAGCATTTTTTCAGTAACCTCCAAAAATATTACAGTACAAATAATTTTGCACAATCTTAATTTTCAAAAAAATTATCTTTTCAACTATATTAACGATTTTATGGCATAAATATATTTTCTACGGTTAATCAGTTTTGAAAGAAAATATTTTAGTCCCATATTCTAAAATTAAACTTGAGAATTCCGAACGAATATTAAAAGAATCACAAGATTGTATAAATAGTTTCTTTTATCACCATTCTGAAAGAATACCACGTTTTTCAATTCTAAAAAATACACAAATCTAATATATGAAAATAAATATTTGTTTGTTTTTATTTTATATACTGTCGTACCTTTCATTCTATTTCGATAAAACATTTCCAAATTATTGATTGATTGCACTTAATATTATTTTTTTGGTGGCAGCATTACGCCGTTTACCAGCTAGTTAACTAATAAAAGTGATTATTATTAGCATCATTTCTTAAAATATTTTGGTAAATATATTTTTTTCCTTGGGTGCATCGTTTTACTCTTCGATGAAATGATATATACACTAGCTGCAGCTTGTCTTAGCCATTCCACACGGGATCAACCTCCCAATTATTCTTTCTGTAATATCTTCTCTTGTTCTGGATTCTCACGTGAAACTCTCCAAAATTTAATTCAAAATGCGTATATGGCTTGTGTCATGTGAGCATGAATTGTGTTTGATGATGACTTAATAACATCCATGTAAAATGTTTAATGTTGGAGGGTTTTTTTTCCCTCTTTGATAATTAGCATTCATGATTATAGCAACTGACCGTCTTCTTCTTCTTGTATACCCGACTACCCAGCCACCACTGAACGTTGCAGTATCGACAGGATTTGTTGGGGTCGACTGATGTATAAGTATTGTACAACCTTACATGGACCGAACAGTCAAACTAACATTCTTTCGGGGTAATAAAGCAACTGACCGTCTATGAGGATTGTGCAATTTTTCAGCAGATTCCGTACTGGAAGACTTATTATTGAAAATCATTCCCATAACATGACTGCTGGAAATTCTTTGGATTGTTAATCTGATAATGAAATATTTAAAATACCATAATAGGATACTGTCATTAAGACCAAACATTCTTACAAAATTACAAAGCTCTTCCTCTTTAGGAACAATCGTTTACAAAATTCCATCTTCATAACTAGACAACAAGACACGTTAAGTAAAAGTGTGTAATGAATCATACCCTTAATCCGCATGAAGAATATAAATAATAGATAATTAATTTTTTAGCACGATTGCAATCTATTTGAATTTTGATATTATTATATTTTGATGAAGATCACAATGTGTTCTTCTACCACATCTTAAACTTTAATTTCAATCACATATTATCAACTTTTCAAGACATGTTTCCATTAAGTAACTCTACTCAAATAGTGCGATTTCGATTTAGTTGAAATCTTTATTCCAAATTTTATCTGCTTTTCATTGTTGGTACCACATATTAACAAAATATCAAGAAAATATTATCTTTTCAATTCATTTTATTAAAAGAAGAAAGAATATAAAAATCTGTGAAAGTATATATAAATCTGTGAAAACGAAATAAGTATTTTTAAAAGTAAATATATAACGTGGTAATTTCTATTTATTTTGAATCAAAAGTTTTTGTGTTTTTTAAATAGAAAATATTTTATAGAAAAAAATCATTGATTCTCTACAAACTTTTTTGAACACTTTGTAATGTCCTGTGGGAATTTTGGAAGTTGTCACATGAAATCGAATATATTTAGCAGTCAATCATTCTCATCGATTCATTTATTTACGCGTTGCTATGAATGACCGAATTCTAGCAGATGTCGACATTCTCCAATGAATGTCAGAGCAAATAATATAGTATTTTCTAAAATCTGATACATATTCCAGATGTCATTATACATATATATTTCTCATATAAGAAAATGTTCGCTGATGTTGGATGTTAAAAATAAAATCATTTTTGTTACTTTAAGAAAAAAATTGAAATATTTTGAATCATACTTTGTTATTAAAATATATTATGTTTTATATCGAAATAGGCGAAATCTTAAGTAATAAAATGCGTGCTTAAACTTAAACGAATAGTGCATATTTAATGAAAACATTAAAAGAATTCTAGTTATAAAGTTACACAAAATTATATAATTAACATTATACAAGCTTATTTGCTGATTGAGGGTTTTCTTTACTAATCTATAAAAGTAGGATTCTTCAATTTCAAAGATAGCCACTAACATTTTGGATATTATACTTCCACTATAACAATTAAATATTTATATTCGACAGGTAACACCGATTTTAGCAGGAGGAAATTTTCTATTTGAGACTTTTAATATTTTTGTTGTTTACTGTACACCATTCTCTTTCTTCCGCTTTTTTATGCAGTCGTTCACTTTTTTTTTGGACATCTGCGTTTTTGAAATTTACTTTTTTTAAAAAAAATCTCAGTATTAAAATATACATTTCAATTTTTTTTTAATCAAATGGACTTTCTTTAGTTTATTACAAAACCTACATATTGAACATAAAAATTACCACTAAATTCTATATCCTTTTTTTGGGGGGAGGGGAGAATTAATTTACCAAGTAAAAGTTTCAAAAAAATTCACATAACTAAAGCTTTCCAAAATTTTGCTGACGATATTTTTTATTATAAATGGAAATACATACTGTATTATGAAATTACTACTATTAAATTTGTTTATTTTCCTGTGTTTGAAGTGAAGATGGCCAGAACATTAAATGTTACAATAAATTCTATTTTGAATTCAAGCATACAACATTTAAAAAATGGTAAAAGCATAAGAACTATAAGAAAACTTGTTAAACTCATTCATCTATGCTTACTGTTATAAAAGACGGAAACTAGGTGGAAATGTTGAAAATGCATTGAAATCAGAAGTTACTCACAAATTAATTCCAAGGAATCAAAGATTTATCATGCATATTTAAAAAAAAAATTTTATCCAAGATGCAGTGCAGTGGAACTTACAACAGAATACGAGAAAAGATTTGCAAAGAAAATAAATCCAATAAAAGTAAATCCTAAATAATCAAACGAGTTATCGGATCATATTGTTACGGATTTCCTATATACTAAAATCCGTTGGGTTCGTTTTTTACTTCATCTTGTATATAGTGGTTGTGTATGGTGTGAGATGAAGAGCACACAGAATGATCAGTCCTTTAGTTGATGGACACAACGCAGACGTTTATTTACAGGACGAGGACAGGACAGCACACAGGCGACAAATATTCACAACAACTATGTACAGGATAACTATTTACAGCAGAGACGAACACACAGGACAACACACTGCAGATAGTAGTCCACAGGCAGAAATTCTGTAGTGACAATGTCCACAGAGCGGCCAGACAGGATTCAGCCGGAAAGGGAATCTTTAAGGGATTCACTTTACACCTCCTGGATCTCTCCAGAACAGGCTGAACTATTCCTTTGTCTCTTCTTGCCTTTGCTGTCGACTCACTACTTCGCACAACGGGACTACTATTTAGTTCGGGACAGCTCCGTTCCCGACGACGACACAACGGGCTACGACACACGACGCAGGCTTCGTCAGTATATGCCACACAACAGTCCTCCGTTCAGGACTCCTCAGTTCAAGACCTCTGTATCTCTAGGTCTTCTCTTATAAACTCCGACACGTTACTTGTCTTCTTCGTTGGACACTAGATCGTTCAGCTTCGGCTTCTCTCCACTGCCGCACTTCGGCTTAACTCCACTTGATTCTTCATCAGATCCTCTTTCCTATTTCTCCGCTGCTCCACTTCGACTTTATCCGACTCGATTCACACTATTCACTTACTTCTTATAGGATGTGGTTGACGGAGCACCTAGCCCTTCAAGATAGGGGCTTGATCTCCGGTACTGAGATGATTAATTAAGGCCTGGCGTTCGGTAAATGTCGTGGTCATCTTCGATGTCATCGGATGCTACAGTGATGTCTGAAGGTGAAATGTGAAGAAGAAACAGCAATCAGTCGTGGTCGGGGGTGAGGGTGCAGCATCGTCCAATCAGTAAGGCAGGATCCTGGGGCCGAGTCTTGGGAGCCAATCAGTGATTCACTTACTTCTGCAGCCCTCTTCCTTATATATACCTGTGGTAGGCGGGGCTAACATTTTCTGGACCAATCAGGAGCGTTCTAGCTGGATCTCGGCTCCTAGTGGACGGATCGGGAAAATTCTCGATGTTTCGGGTATTTTCCATTTTGTCGCCAAAGTCGCCAAATGGTTGCCAAGCCTTGGGATCTCTGACGTCACACCCATTCACTATTCAATACATATTACTGTCAATCTGTCTTCCTTACGATGACAGTATTAGCGCAGGAAAGCAAAACCACAGGTTCGTAACAATATGTTGTTGTTGTTGTTTGGGGTTTTATGGCGCATGGGCCATATGTAGCCAATTTTCTCCAAGTAGATGGTGGTGCCTGAAAGCAAATTATAAAAGCACATGCTTAAATATAAAAGAAGCCCTTAAACAACTTTAAAATGAAAGTATTAATAAAAAAGGTTAGATATGTCCGATATTAAATGTATTTAAAAAAAATGCTACATAAAATGCAATCATGCATCTAAAATGCTAGAAGCATGATACTAGATTAAAGTGAAGCTATAAAACCGGTATAAAGGTCAAGCATGAAGTCGAAAAGAGCTGAATATTGGGTTGGGAAATAAGTTCGTAGCGTTTTTATCAGACTTTTATTTAAAGAAAATCATTAATTATAACAACCAATTAATCGATTATGTATTCGCCGTTGCTGTTTACGTCCTCCTTCCTTCCTCTCGACCGATTTGTCGATGCCGTTCCGCCAAAAATCGCCCGGTCTGATTTTTAAGGTCCTCTTTGTTGTGGAAGGTAACGCCCCTTATATGGTTCGACAGGGAGCGGAAAAGATCGTACTCCGACGGTGCCAGGTTCGGAGAATACGGTGGATGCTGACGGACTTCCCATACAAGCTCTTGGAGCGTGGCTTTGACGATTTGTGCAACATGGGGCCTGGAGTTGTCGTAAAGGAGTGTTAAAACTTTAATTTGAACCTTCAAGGCTCTCCACCAGAGAGCGCTGTAAGCCTCACCAATGGTTTGTTTATACTCAGTCTAACCATCGGCAGTTACTACTAGAATGTGAATCCGAAACGAGTGTGTATTTTCTTTGTCTTTGTGCCTGTGGTAATGTGTGATGTTCGTAATAAATGTGATTATAAAACAATCGTTGCCTTCGAGTCCTTTCTGACAGGTAAGAGCTTTTCAAAATAATTGTATTCGATAATTGAACAATGAACTGCGAAATTGAAGTCTAATCATTTTTGGCGCCGAAACTCGGGACTTTCGATTCGGCCATAGATACCTTTAGATCGAAACTAGAAATTTGATGCGAATTAGTTAAAATGGATCTAGAGTCTTTAAAGAAGATTAGAACTCCTGTCAGAAAGGTTGCAACTGAATTTTGTAAACAGCTAGAGCAGGAAATAAATAAAACAGAGCACAGATCTTTAGACATAATCGAAGAACTGTTAGCGAAATTATTAGACAAAGATGATCAACTAAAGAAACTCGACTCAGATATTTTAAATTTGTGCAAAGCACAAGATCTGAATAATGAAGTAGAACAGCAGCAAGAATACAGAGATAAAATAATAACCTGGAAAATGCGAGCTGAGAAAATTATGCGAAAATTTGAAATCGAAACTATCAATGATAGAACTATTAACAGAAATCCTCAACGGTGTTCAGTTAAATTTCCGCGATTACAAATACCTCAATATGATGGAGACATTCTAAAATTTAATGTCTTTTATTCTCAATTTGATACAGCCATAAATAAAAATTCAGATCTTAGCAATGTTGAAAAATTGAACTATTTAAAATCTTATTTAGTTGACGATGCTGAAATAGCTATTCGTGGCTTGGCTTTAAAATCTGAAAATTATGAAGTTGCGATAAATATTCTAAAAGAGAGATGTGGTAGAACCGAGATGATTATTGATGCTCATATGTCCCATCTACTAAATTTAAATCCTGTGCGTAAAGCAAACGATGTTAAGTCGTTACGAAAATTATATTTTATGTATGAAACGCACATACGCGATTTAGAAAATAGTGGCGTTAATCCTAATAGTTATAGTTCTTTACTACACCCCATATTACTAAAATCTATCCCTAAAGAATTATCCTTAGAATTTCCACGTAAAATGTACATGAAAGAAGAAAATACTATTTCGGATTTATTAAATTTCTTAAAACTTGAAATTCAATGCCGCGAGCGAAATGAACATTTATTCAAAGAATTTGTCACAGATGCACGTACAGAATGTAGAGTTAACACTTTTGAAAAACCTAATCATAAGTACGGAAAATTTAATAAAAATAAATTTGAGTTATTTAATAGAAATAAAGAAACGAGCGCGAATCCTCCGCATGCATCTGCCTTTGTAGTAGACGTGAAAAAATGCGTATTTTGTGTAGAACCTGAATCCAAACACGATTCCTTTTCTTGTACTTTGCCGATCCATGAAAGGAAGGCGCATTTAAGAAGAAATGGGATATGTTTCTTGTGCCTCAAAAAGGCAGGTCATGTTTACAGAAATTGCCCCTTGGAAAAGACATGTGGAAAATGTCAAAATAAACACTCTGAACTAATTTGCGATGCGTCAACCCCGCCCGAACCCGCTAAGGGTGAAAGGTCGTTCGAGGGGGGAAATGTAGCTACTTGTTCTAATATAAATATAAATGAAGATGAAATGCTTTTGGAATCATGTTCCGCTTTATTGAAAATTGGGGAAAAAAGGAAAATGCTAAACATTCTTCTAGACAACGCTTCTCAGCGATGCTTTCTGAAGAAGGAAATAGCGGACGATTTAAAAATTCCTATAATAAGAAAAGAAAAATTGCTAGTTTATACATTTGTTTCAAGAGACCCGATTGAGAAAATATATGACGTTGTAAAATTTACTCTTTGCAATTCTCGTGATCCTGAACAAGGCATTGAAATTGAAGCTTTGCTTTGCGATGTTATTTCTAGTTCTCCTTTTAAAGTATCGTCAAATAAACTAGAAAAGATGCTTAGTAAAAAGAAAATACAGCTTTCAAATGCTTGCGAGTCTTTCGGAAACGGATTTTCTCTCCTAATTGGAGCGCAATATTTTTGGGAAATTCATTCAGGCAAAAGAGAAAATTTAACTAAAACATTATTTGTAATTGATACAATTTTCGGTAAAGTTGTACAAGGTCGAATATCTCCAATAGATTTAAATTGCGACAAGAAAGTTTCTGTTTTGAAAATAGAATGTTGTTCAGCATTAAATGAAACTTTAAAAATGTTTTGGGATTTAGATGCGATGGGAATAAGTGATAGGGAAAATGTCTCTAATTGCGAAAAGGATTTAATTGTGCGCTTTGAAAACAACTTAAAATTCAAAAATGGGAGATATGAAACTAAACTCTTTTGGGATGAAAATACTAACGAATTGCATGATAACTTTGAGATAGCTAGGCGAAGATTTGAAAATTTATGTGTGAGAATGAAAAACAATGATTGGCTTTTGAATGAATATAAGAATATTATTGCAGAACAATTAAATCTGAATATTGTTGAGGAGTGCTGCTTGAAAAATAAAAATGCATACTATATGCCTCATTCTGCAGTTGTAAGAATCGATAAAGAAACGTCGAAGGTTAGAATGGTTTTTGACGCATCCTCCAAAGGTAAAGGTTGCAAATCTTTAAATGACTGTCTTACACCTGGTCCGCCTTTAAATCCTAGAATCCTTGATGTGCTATTGAGATTCCGCGAATTTGAATATGCATTTTGTAGTGATATACAAGGAGCATTTTTAACAATTGGAATAGCAGAGGAAGATAGGGATTATTTGAGATTTTTCTGGTTCCCAAATGACCAGGATTCGAAGTCTCATAGAATTCTGAGAATGACACGCGTACCGTTCGGTGTAACATCTAGTCCATTTATGTTTGCTGCAACCATTAAATGCCCTATTCGAAAATATAAGCAAGAGCAATGCGAAGCCTATGAAATGCTTAATTCATCACTTTACGTAGATGATTTGTTTTACGGAACTAATACGTTAAATGAAGCTTTAGACCTTTCTATAGCTGCCGTAGAAATTCTTAAAGATGCGGACATGAATTTGAGAAAATTCAAAACCAATTCCAAGGAACTGAGAAATTTGTGGTGCGAAAGAGGTATGCATGATATTAAAGAGTCCAGCATGCGTCCTTTGAAAGTCTTAGAAATAATATGGAATACCAATGATGATACGTTTAATTTAGATGTGCAGCCTATTCTCAAACTGATAGAGAATTTGAAAAACACTAAGCGGAGCGTTCTTCAGACGGTTGCAAAGATCTATGTCCCAGTTGGATTTATTTCTCCCTTTATTGTGATCATCAAATGCCTATTGCAAGAAATTTGGGAATATGGGTTAAGATGGGATGACGAACTACCAACTGAATTAAAGATAAAATGGGAAAACTGGTGCTCTGAAATTTATCTTTTAAAGGACTTGACATTTGAAAGGAAATATTTCACCTTTCCTTTGAATCAAGCGAAAGAGTTAGAACTGCATATCTTTTCGGATGCTTGCCCTAGAGCGTTCGGAGCAGTGAGTTACTTTCGCTATGTAACTTACAATGGATGTATATCCACCAGTTTTGTAACATCAAAATCGCGAGTAGCACTACTTAAGAAATTAACCCTCCCTAGACTGGAATTAATGGGAGCTGTAATTGCTGCTAGAATTTTGCGGTATGTAAAAGAAAATTTTAAATTTCCCATTTCCAAGATATTTTTGTGGAGTGATTCTTTAATCTCTCTCCATTGGATCAAAGGGTCAGCTGCTAAATGGAAACCCTTTGTTTCTAACCGTGTGATGGAAATTCAATCCAACTCCGATCCTGCGGATTGGTATCACTGCAGCGGAAAAGATAATCCTGCTGATTACATTTCTCGAGGAGCAGGTATGGAGATGCTTATGAATAGTCCGACTTGAACTCACGGTCCAGAGTGGCTTCTTCAGGAGAAAGAAAATTGGCCTAAAGGCTCGGACTTTAACGATTTCTCTACTGAATCATGCGAGAGAAAAATTAATCAAAACGAAATCTTAACTTTTGTGTGTGAAGCTCAAGCGAACTCCGCGCCTTTACTTGATATCAACAAATACAGTTGCTTGAATAAATTACTGCTACGAGTTAGAGGTTGGGTGTTTCGCTTCATACACTATGTTAGAAATAATAATAAAAAATATAATGAAATTAGTGCTGAAGAACTCGATGGTGCCGAAAATTATTGGATAAAATCAGTACAAGGAGAAGTTTTTATTGAAGAAATTGCTTATTTAAAGCAAGGAAAATC
Source organism: Argiope trifasciata (assembly GCA_026543055.1). Lineage (NCBI taxonomy): Eukaryota > Metazoa > Arthropoda > Arachnida > Araneae > Araneidae > Argiope > Argiope trifasciata. The sequence goes on along the minus strand of JAPMOQ010057606.1, from coordinate 148,385 downwards.
AGTATTGAAAACTTCCAAGATTTTGGAATTAAATCCCTTTCTTGATTCCTTTGGGATAATCCACGCTGGTGGGAGACTCCAGAAATCGAAATTTACATACCTACAAAAACACCCAATCATTATGCCTGCAAATCATCATTTCGTGAGTTTGTTAGTTTTAAACTCGCATAGAAAAGTGTTCCATGGTGGAATTTCTGAAACTCTCATGGGAAATACGTGAGAAATACTGGATAATGAGAGGAAGACAAACGATGCTTTTTGTGTAAAAGATTCAACTCTTCACCAGGTGTTCAAGCTACTGCACCTTTGCCAGCTGTGCGAATTTAGCAGTTACCTCCATTTTCTATTGTGGGAATAGATTTTGGAGGACCACTCTACACCAAGAACTGCGACGATAAAAACTACATCGTTTTGTTTACGTGCGGTGTAAATCGTGCTCTCCACTTAGAACTAGTTGACAATCTGACTACTGAAACATTTCTCCTAGCACTTGACGGTTTATCGCTCGTCGAGGACTGTGTTCTGAGATTTGGTCAGATAAGGCCAAAACTTTCAAGAGAACTGAATTGGAGCTAAAACATTTGTGGAGTGTCATCAGTCATCCAATGGTGAAAGACTTTTATGCCTCCCACAAAATCCAGTGGCGCTTTATCATTGAGAAAGCGGCATGGTGGGGTGGTTTCTATGAAACACTTATTAGAAATGTGAAATTTGCCTTTCGAAAAACTTTAGGAAAAACGACTTTGTCTCGAGAAGAATTAGAGACTTTAATTATTGAAATTGAAGGTGTGCTTAGTTCCTGTCCCTTAACTTATGTGTTTTCTGAATTTCAGGAACCTATTCCTCTTACTCCCGCTCATTTGTTATTGGGAAGAAGAGTTAATAGTTTACCTCCTGCCAGGCTTACTATTGATACTAATTTGAGTAACAAAAAATTATAATTAAAAGGTTTAATTATCGTGAAAGGTTAACTAATCATTTTTGGAATAAATGGCTTAAAGAATATCTTTTAACGTTAAGATCTACTCATTATGTGAAACCAACAGGTAACGTTAGAGAATTTAAAGTTGATGATATTGTATTAGTTAATGATGATAAACTTCCTAGGCATTTTTGGAAATTAGGAAGGATAGTAGCTGTATTTCCTGGCAGAGATGGTAAAGTTAGATCTTGTCAAGTTAAAACAAATACGTCTGTTATTAAAAGACCTGTTCAATTGTTATACAACCTCGAAATTGATGAATGATTAAATTGAATAGTATTATTAATTTCATTATGTTTTTTAGGAACCTGTATTGAGATTTGAAATTTAAATGGAAATATGATGATATTTATCCTAAACTTGTATGTAACTTTATTATTAATGAAGTGTTGGTAAGTATTAAACTATTGTGATGAAACATTGAATTTGTAACGTTGATATTATATAATAGTTGCAATTCTGCCTGCTGTGTTAGATGCAAAATGTGTGTTTTTTTTATTTGAATGAACCTTTAAGTCATTCGGGGAGGAGTGGGTTAAAACTTTAATTTGAACCCTCAAGACTCTCCACCAGAGAGCGCTGTAAGCCTCACCAATGGTTTGTTTATACTCAGTCTAACCATCGGCAGTTAGTACTAGAATGTGAATCCGAAACGAGTGCGTCTTTTCTTTGTCTTTGTGCCTGTGGTAATGTGTGATGTTCGTAATAAATGTGATTATAAAACAATCGTTGCCTTCGACTCCTTTCTGACAGGTAAGAGCTTTTCATAATAATTGTATTCGATAATTGAACAATGAACTGCGAAATTGAAGTCTAATCAAGGAGTATGGTTTGGCCTTGTCGATGGGGTGTTTTCAATCGTATAATCTCTTTCTTGCGGTGTAGCTGGGCTATGTAGAGTTCCCTGGTGACCGTGACATTCCTTTCGAGCATTTCCCAGTACACCATGCCCTCCTAGTCCCACCAAACGAAGATCATGGTCTTCTCTGAATGGTGGTCAGGCTTGACCATTTCCGTGCTGTAAACTTGCGTATGACACTTTCTCCATATACGTTGCAAATGTTCCATGCTGCTTAAGCAGCCTTTTGGCCTCGATGAAAAACGAAGAGCAGGTGTCGATAATGTTGATTTCTACCTTCTGGATATTCCCTTTCTAAGCTTTAAAAGTAATTAAAAATTAAATTACTCAAAAAGATGATTAGCACAGTTTTGTAGAGCAGAAAGATCTCTATCGAATGAATACTATACACTTTGTCAAACAATAAAAAATTCGTTGTAAAAGAAAATATAAAAACGCTGTGAACTTATTCCCCAATCTAATACAATGATAAAAGCTAACACCTTTTAAAAATTTAAAAATACTTGTGTGGTGTTTCTCAGCCACCAAATCTTTGAAAGTTAATGGCGATGACTAAAAATAGTATGAACGATAAATATTAAAAGATGGACACTCTATCAAAATGTGATTCAGGCTAAATTCCGTAAGACATGAAGTACACCTTGGCCCGGATCGCCAAAAAGGAGGTGTTTATGCGTGTAGCGAGTATGTCCTATACGGAGGGGAGTCAAATTGACATCAACCTCCCGTATAGAGTGATTATGCCACAATCCAATTGTTGGTTTAACAGAATGAGGTTTATTCTGGATCTGAAAATTCCATGTGTTATCGGATCATAAGGATACAACATTAGAGATGCCAAAAGAAAAATTTGTGTCATTAAAAGAACAAGGAAGTTAAAACCAGATTTTGTAAAATACATCGTAGATAAAGCATCATATTTGTAGATAAATTAATATTTAATATATTTGTGACCGCTGAGTGAATAACTCTGTGACGAAAACCCAAAGAAGTTTTCAATTCAAAAAATATATTGCCTGTTGTCAAAATGGAGATGGAGGCATAATGATTTGGAGATATTTTGTCATTTCTGGTACTGAAAATTTAATATTAGTTGGAAATAACATGAAATATTAGTGTATATACATCTTGAAAGAAATTTTGAAAATATTTGCCCAAAAGCTTCGAATTAAAACATACAACACCAAGTTATATCGTTATCTTGATACAACTTGATACATTCAAATTGTATCAAGATAGTGATCTCAAACATGCAGCCCCAATTTTCGCTATGGCTGCTGTAACAGTCCAAAAGTTATCGACACTTCATCATATTCTCCAGATTTAAATCCGAATGAAACTGCATTGCATGGAGAAAAGAACAAAAAATGTGATATTTCATTGAAAAAACCCTTTCAAACAGTTTCGAAATTGGGTTCTAGATGAATAAAAACGGGTTCTCTGGAGTGATGAATTCAAGGTTCAATCGCTACCAGTTGGATGGCAGTCTGAGTTTGGAGTACGCATGAAGACCGCCTTTTGCCGGAATGCATTGTGCCTGCAGTAAAGTTTGACGAAGGTGGAACTATGGTCTTGGGATGTTTCTAGTGGAATGGACAGGACCTTTGATCTCAATTCATGAAAAGCTCAATGTCGAGTCCGACTCCACTATTCTGGGCAACAATGTCCTTCCTACGCTGTAGCAACCAGTTGGAGCATTGTTATTTATAGGATGACAACACCACCTGTCATGTTGCGAGGTCCCCCATGGAATGGTATGATGGCAATGGGGTGAGTCGATTGGATTGTCTTGCCCAGAATCCAGACTTAAATCCTACCGAAAAACCCTGGGAGGAGTTGGATCATCAAATTAGTGTACATCTTGAAAGAAATGTTGAAAATATTTGCCCAAAAGCTTCGAATTAAAACATACAACACCAAGTTGTATCATTATCTTGATACAACTTGATACATTCAAATTGTATCAAGATAGTGATCTCAAACATGCAGCCCCAATTTTCGCTATGGCTTCTGTAACAGTCCAAAAGTTATCGAGACTTTATCATATTCTCCAGATTTAAATCCGAATGAAACTGCATTGCATGGAGAAAAGAACAAAAAATGTGATATTTCATTGAAAAAACACTTTCAAACAATCTCGAAATTGGGTTCTAGATGAATAAAAACGGGTTCTCTGGAGTGATGAATTCAAGGTTCAATCGCTACCAGTCGGTTCCACATGGTTCAAGGTTCAACATGTCTTCTCCAAGCCGAGTGAAAGGAAATACCACTTTCTATCATTCCCACACTTGTGAAAAATATGCCCCGGAGGATGTAATTGCCTTAGGTGGAGTCTCTACCAGCTATTGATTTTAAATAAATTGTGTTTATCTCCTTTATCACATGCACCCAATTACTTATTGGTAGATAATGTACTTTCATATAAGTGGTTCAGAAAATATATCATTATGTATTAAAGAGTTTTATTAAGAATTTATATCTGGGGGTAAATGTAAAAAAACATTATTGCATCTCAACATACTTTTTTTATTTGAAAATATTGTTATCAATAAAAAAAGTCTTTCTCTATTGATAATGTAGAATAAAATAATTTGTCTGCCTTTGCTGTGTATCACTCTCTTCTTGCTCGCGAACGCATACTGTTACGGTATTACAGAATATTAATTTGACCTCGGCAGTTGGGAGGTTTTCGACTGCCAGATCTCTTACCTTATATCGATTAGCATTTTAATGAAGAACAGTTATGGGAAATTACATAGCTTGAAGAATCAATCATTCTCAAGCTTTCAGGACACGCTTATGGACGAAATGTCCAAGAACAATTTAAAATTCTATAGTAGTTATAACAGTAGACAAAATGGATTTTTCAAATGCAGTCGAGAACTATCCGCTGCAGTTTTGACGTTAATTTATCGTTATTAATAGGAGAAAAAAACTCAGTTCGCTACGCAGATGGAAGAATAGTTTTTCGACTGCTCTTTCAATAAGGGAAAACATCTCTACCCTTGCTAATATACCTTGAATTAATAATCTCATATATGCAAGAGTGCCAGCGTTCTCGCATAGGGGTAGCGTGTCTTCCCCATGATCTGGGCGTCCCGGGCTCGAAACCCGGTTCGGGCATGGTTGTTCTGTGTTCTATCAATCAATGAGATTTATGAATGTGCCCCCCCCCCTTAAAAAGGGGTTGTGCAAGCGAATGTGTGTGTCACCTTCATTTGAGCTAGAAGTCAGACTTCTGCTCACTGGGTGCTCAGGGGTCTTTGCTCTCAGAAGCTACTGCACCCCCTTTCTGTGGAAACACGGACACGACATCATTATCATATATGCAAGAATTATATTTCATTATAATTCATTCGAGAAAGAAAAATTCTTCATTTCTTGAAACAGGACAATTCTTGTTAATTATTGTCCGATTTAAGTGAACTGTCCTCACTGGTTGCATAACATGATGCAAACGGCTACGAAGATACATCTGTAGAATCGTAACTAATACTACGAAATATCAAGCTAAAATGAGGTGATAACGGTATCTTTCTCAATCAGACTAGTAATGATTAGTATAACACAACTTTTCTAGAGTATAATGTACACTATTCATTCATTTTACAATTTGCAAGAATTTGCCAGTGAGGATCTATTCGAGTTCGCAGAAGTTCCCGTGACTTGTTTAAGAAGTTGAGGTGTTATTAGAAAGACAAAAAAGTGTTTTATGATGTTTGTAAACTCAGGTCCAGAACTATCGATTGGCAACCTGTATTTTGCTCCTTACTCATTCACCCAATAATATACCTAAATTAAAGGATCTCCAGTCATGTTGACTAAATTTGTATACATCTTACAACGAGTTCTTATGGTGATGAAGTAACAGTTCTTTTTTATGGATGATTCATGTAGCAATTAAGCTTTTAAACTGGAAGAGTGCCGGATGAAGAGTTCTTCAAGAGATAATAAATATTTTCTAAATTTTGGAAAATCCTGCCAATAACGAGGGATTCATTATGCAGTCTGCTAGCTATTTGTTCATTATATGCACATAGTAAGAGAAAATGTTGATGCCCATGGTACCAGTATTTCAACAGAAATATATGACAAGAATACAAAACAGGTTGTCATTTTCTCACGCGCAGAAAAGGCAAAATTTCCGTCAATGCTTATATTTACATCTCTGAAGATTGCCAGAATTTTAATGTTTTCAGTGGGTGAAAAAATTTAAATTTCTGTTTCTTCATGTAGTTAGCTCTTGTGACACAATTTCGCGGGTCTTCAAGGAGGGAAAATTATAGACAATACATTTGTTCAGCCATAATACTTATAAGATATAATCGATATTTTCAATAGCTATAATCCTAATTATAATTTAGGATTAGCTAGAATCATAATTATAATTAGCTTAATACTAATTAATAATTCTTATTATTAATTTCAATAGATAGAATCTTATTAATCGTCGAACGAGGATAATAAGCTCCTCATCGCAGCATGTAATACTTCGAAGAACGAAAATTTGAATGAGATGAAATATTGCTGCTGTTTTAATAATCCAACTGAATGCTGCTGTTGTTCCCATCCACCAACACGGACATTTGAAATGCGCATCTTGTAGGAATATAGTTTGAATCTATCGATTTGGAAATGGGAGTCACTGTCGCTGACATTCTACAGGAACAGTCTAATGACCTGTAAATGCACTAAAATTTGTGAAAAAAATACAAATCCGATAGTTTAATTTTGTTTTTCTGAAAAGTAAAAATTATTCAAGGTGTGATCATATTCCGAAAACCACGCAAATGATTTGTAAAGGTGAATAATTTTGTTTAAAAGTTTTGCTAGTAATTCCATAAATTACTCCAAAATATTCGATTTAGTGTGAAATAGCACTAATTATTTAACGTTTATTAATTAAGATCCTCAAAAATAAATAAATAAATATGCACGTTTCTTCATGAGGCATGTGCTTCGAAGACTCAAATGGTGCAGTTTGGCCAAAGATGGCCCTTGTGCCGAAAAAACCCAAACAACCAATCAACATCGAAGACTTAAATCAGTCTGAGAATGAAAAAAGTCTACCGCAGACTTGAGTAACTGGAAATAGTTCAAGCACCCTTCCTTGTTTCGTAATCATTGCAATAAAGATAAAAATGCGAGTCATCATCTTTTATATATTTTCGTCATATCTTCCGTCTATTGCTCAGGTAGATGTTTCGTGGCTTTTTTAAACTGAAAAGGAAAGAAATACAATAGGAAAAAAAGTTGAATGAAAATGTCTTATAATGAAAAATTCTTTAAAACAAGATTGTTTTTGTTTTTTTTCATTTCCTTTTTTTTTTAGACTTCAATTTTAAATTTATTATTATAAATAACGTGGAATAATTCAGATACGTTTTTCGTCAAATTCCCCACTACGAGGTACAGCTACAATTAATTAATTGTTAAGTTCCGAATTTTGGTTTAGATTAATTCTTAGGTTTAGATTTGGGTTTGGTTTTCAGTTTGGAAAATTCCAGAAGTTATTGAAAAATCTATTATCTTTTCAGAAATGGAACAAATCAATCGAAATACATGTGTCAAAACGTAGATAATGTTCTTCATTGTCAATAATGCGGCTCGTTTGTAAAAATAAAATTTTGCATTATTATACTAAAGCCTTTTCCCTTGGAAAGCAACAACAAGCAAGGTGCTTTAATATTTCAGTTATAAGGTTAGTTGCTTTTTAAAACAATAAGAAAGTACCTAAGAGTCAATAGAATATATCTGAATAAAGGAAAATCGAAAAAATTATGGACTTGAAAAAATTATGTTTTATAAAAGTAACATTATTCTCTTCGAAATGCGATATACACTGAAGTGACAAAAGTCATGGGATAGCAATATGCAAATATACAGATGGCAGAAGTATCGCAGCGAAAAAGTATAAATGCGCAGTTCGTTTTCCAGAGCTTTCATTTGTGTTCAAGTTATTCAGGTGAACAGGTTTTTCGTGATTTATGGCGGCACGACGAGAATTAACAGACTTTGAACGTGGAATGTTAGTTGGAGCTAGACGCATGGGTCATTCCATTGCGGATATCGTTAGTGAATTCAACATTCCGAGATCCACAGTATCAAGAGTGTGCCGAGAGTTTGAAATTTCAGGCATCACATCCCATCATGGACAGCGCAGTGGGCGACCACCTGCAATTAACGACCGAGACCGCCGACGTCTGTGTAGAATGGTCAATGTTAATAGACACGCAACACTTCGTCAAATAACTGCAGGAATCAATGTGGGACGTGTCCGATAGGACTGTGCGGCGAAATTTGTCTTCCTTGGGCTATGACAGCAGAAGACCGATTCGAGTGCCTTTACTGACAGCACGACATCGCCTGCAGCGACTCTCCTGAGCTCGTGAACATATCGACTGGTCCCTAGACCAGTGGAAAACCGTGGCGTGGTCAGATGAGTCACGATTTCAGTTGTTACGAGCTGATGGTAGAGCTCGAATGTGGCGCAGACCCCACGAAGCCATGGACCCAAACTGTCAGCAAGGCACTGCTCAAGCTGGTGGTGGCTGCATAATGGTGTGGGCTGTTTTTACATGGCATGGACTCGGTCCTCTGGTGCAACTGAACCGATCATTGACTGGAAATGGTTATGTTCAGCTGCTTGCAGATCACTTGCAGCCATTCATGGACTTCACGTACCCACACAACGATGGGATTTTTATGGATGACAATGCGCCATGTCACCGGGCCAGAACTGTTCGCGATTGGTTTGAAGAACATTCCGGACAATTCCAGCGCATGATCTGGCCACCTAGATCGCCCGATATGAATCCCATCGAGCATTTATTGGACATCATCGAAAGGTCCGTTTGTGCCCAAACTCCTGCACCATCCACACTTTCACAATTATGGACGTCTATACAGACAGCATGGCTCAATATTCCTGCAGAGGACTTCCAACGACTTGTTGACTCCATGACATGTCGAGTTGTTGCCCTTCGCCGGCAAAAGGAGGACCGACACGATATTAACATTCATCCCATGACTTTTGTCACTTCAGTGTATATACTTCGTGGCTATTGGGAAAAAGTAAAGTAGATTCACTTCGGATTGAGATATATGAATGAATACTTTACTGAAATAAAATTTTGCATTATTATACTAAAGCCTTTTCCCGTGGAAAGCAACAACAAGCAAGGTGCTTTAATATTTCAGTTATAAGGTTAGTTGCTTTTTAAAACAATAAGAAAGTACCTAAGAGTCAATAGAATATATCTGAATAAAGGAAAATCGAAAAAATTATGGACTCGAAAAAATTATATTTTATAAAAGTAACTTTATTCTCTTCGAAATGCGATATATATACTTCGTGGCTATTGGGAAAAAGGAAAGTAGATTCACTTCGGATTGAGATATATGAATGAATACTTTACTGAAAAGTCGAGATAACACTAACTAATAACTTCGATTTTAAATAATCTCAGAGTATAAAACTCATTGAATAAGATTGAATAACCATGGTGTACATAGTAAAGCGAAATAATTCTCTCAGTAAATTACTTCATTAAGAAAGATTTGACAGAAAATCTCCCATAAAGGAAACAATGTAAAGTGTTTACACGTCATGATATAGAGCACATTATTGCGATTAGAAGATGACGTAATTCGTCAGCACTGCTTCGTAACGACCATTTGTTTTTGTACAATTTCGTACACATGTTTCAGTAAGCTATTTAAAAAGCACGTATGAAGAATGATGGGTGCTTGCTATCCGACATCCCAGTCCCTTTCCTACTAATAGATATGCAAACGACATGCTTTTTTTTTCTTGGATGGTTGGAAAAAATTGAGAAAATGCTGAAATTATTACTATAATTTTAGATCCAAACTGTGCTTTGTTGGAATTAACAGTTTTTTCTCCTATTATATTTTGAAGTCCTAATACAGGGTGAGCCAGAGACACTTACTTGTTTGAAAGATCAATAAAAACAAAAGTACTTCAGTTAATGTTTTAATTTTTTTTATTTGAGAATAAAATATCCCAATTTTTTTCATACAGTTCTGAAAATGACATCGGTTAAATGGCTACCCCTATTTTGCATACACTGATTAAGCCGGTTTTTGACGTTCGTGTCCACTCTTTGAAGCATATCAGTCGGTATGTTAGCAATGTCGTCGCGAATGTTGTTCTTGAGGTGAACTATGGTCCGTGGTTGATTGACATATACCAGGGATTTCAAAGTGAGCTTCGTCACTGAAAAAAAAACGACCACGTCTTCAGGCAGGTCGTCAAGCAGCATTTCACATGCAGTTTGACGGGGAACAAAATCGCGTTCAGTTAATTCTTACCAATTTATAGGGATGAATTTGAAGGTCTAGATAGAGAATTCGTCGAAGAGTGGTGTCAGAAATTCTCAGAACAGCGAGTGAGTGTTTGCGAGCCGAACGCAGAACTGGCTGCCTCACTCTTCCGACATTTTTTGGAGTTCTTGTTGTCCGTTGATGTCCATTTCTGGGTTTAGTGACAATTCCGAAATGAGTTAACCCAGTACAGAATCGAATAGTGGCCAGGAACGGATCTGTGAGGAGGTATTTCAAAGCGAGCGTGGAAGGCACGTTGCATAGCAACAACTGAGCGATCGTTAGAAAAGAAGCTCTCGACAGCGAAGGCCAGCTATTCTCTAAGTCAGAGCATGATGGCAATTGACTAGAGAGAGAAACAAACTTGGGGACTTTTTCCTCCAGTAGCGCTACGTATCATCCCTCTACCCACCCAACTCATTGCTCGGGAGTTTTTTCAAATAAGTAAGTTTCTCTGGCGCACTCTGTAGTAATAGAAAAGTATTCCTAAGACTATCTAGGGAAAAAGAACGAGTAGTAAAAAATATATATAATTTATTGAAAGGAAATTAAAGATAAATTCTTATTCTTATAAATATTACAAAAGAGGTACAGATTTTATTAGCAGTTTCAGCTTAATAAATATTAATTTTTAGGTGCAGCCTTTATTAATAATATTAAATAGTCAAGCAAAATTACTAAGCTGACATTCAGTTTCACAAAAAAAATATTTCCTTTAAGTTATTTTATAAGTAATAACAGGAATGTGTATAGAATTCATGGATCCCTTTTTAAATCATTAGAGTTTTTTGTGTCATATTCCTAATTAGTAACTCGAAGTTTCAGAAAAAGGACCCTTAATAAATATACTAAAAGTTAATCTTCCTAGCATTAATATTTCTTCCTAGAAAAATTCGTTTTTAATTAGCATATAATTTGTTCACTATTAGGAGCAAACTATACCGGTGATATTTATGCATATGATAGATATTAAATAAATACTTCAATAGTGAATTTTTTTAATAATTTAGATTGAAATAAATCAATTGCATGTAATTTTATACAATCATTACTGCGAATATGGCTTCACAACAGACAGAATCACCATTTATATTTTAATATGCAAAAAAAAAATTACTTTACATAGAATTACGTTAGAATAAAGCCTTAAAATATGAATACTATAACATTAATATAACATAATAGTCATTATTATTGAATAATAATGAATGATTAATAATATATAATAATAAATATAAAAATTAAATGGACATAAATTATCAAACTGTGCATTGACTGTGTGTGAAAACTATTAACTGTGTGTCTATATTAAATCTAATTCTTAAGGATGGATAACGTAATATATTTATGCATTGCTCTGAAATGGAATTCCTTGTAAAATTGAATTTCTTCATTTCCTACATTGTTTAACATTTGCTGCATTATTTATTACTTTGAAGTGTCGCATATTGGACAAGTTATTGCTTTCTCCTTCGGCAGATTTTCAGCCTTGTATGAATGCTAATTAATTCCCAGACACCCGAAAGTAGTGTCATTGTTGAATTTTCTCTTTGTGTGAAAAATAAATCCTTCTTTTTTTCCATTTCTGAGAAAATTTAAAAAATATATATATTTGTATAATTTTTACATAAGCTGAATTTGTTTTTTGTTCCACTTTTAAAATATTTGCATCTGTTTTTGTGTGTGTGTTTGCAATTTTAAGAATAAGTAAAACTGATTTGATTTCATAGCACGAGAAAAATAGTATTGTTAGAATATTCTACAACCACTAATGAATTGGGTTAATTCAAGGTCACACGTCATGTACCAAACTGCTTCTAGTCACTTTTCAAATGTTCTGCGCAGGTCGGGATGTCTGCCGATAATGTTTATGAAAGAACTGAAGTTGAATGTTGCGCTAGCCGAATAATTATATAAGTCTTTTGATTTTTTTAAATCAATATTTTAAATCATTTTCTTGAGATTTTCGTAGTAGTGTAATTTTACTTATATTAAAATTTTAATTAGTATTTTCAATGTAATTATTATTTTTGAATAAATAATCAATATCATTTTTTAATTAGTTAGACATCGTTTTATTCTTTCCTTTCCCATATCTTTTTTTTTGTTCAAAGGATACATTCTGATAGGTAGCTATGGTAGTGTTTTTGAAAAATTACATATGTTCTTTTTTACATATTATCTGAATGTTATTGAATGTTGAATTTTATTAATATAGCTTCTTTTAAATAATTATTAATCTTAAATAAATTAGCATTTTTTTCTTCTGTAATTATTTTTATTCATATTGAGACTTTGAAGTTTTTAGTTTGCTGAGAGAAAAGAATATGGAACTCAAATTTGTATATATGGAATCAATTACGATTACAATTTCAAATTATTCAATATAAAAGGTATATATACCAATTTTTTAATGTATGCAATTTATAAATCAGTTTCAGTTGCTAATTTTATTATGATTAACTGATTTACTTATAAATCAGTTGAGCTGTTATTTTATTTTTAAGCTTACTAATAAAATTATTTCATTTATTCTTATGTAAATAATTATATTAAAATTGAGACTTTGAAGTTTTCTATTTGCTCAGAGGAAAGAACATGAAACTGAAATTTGTATATATGGAATTAATTATGATTACAATTTCTAATTATACAGTATAAAACATATAGATACATTTTTTTTAAATCTGTGCAAGTTAAGAATGAGTTATTTCAATTTAGTTTATTGAAGTCATTAAAAACAAGCAAGCAACATAATCAATATTTCACATTATTATAATTATGCAATATTAAAGATACAGATACCATTTTTTTTATCTATGCAACTTATGAATCGGTTGTTTCATTTTAATTTGTAGAAATCTTTAAAGTACAAGCAAGCAAAATCACGCTTTCATAATTTTAATTTACACATTACAAAAAAAATGTATATAGATAAAATACATATGAGTAATTATTTGAAAGAATATGATCAAATGGATTTCAATGCAGTCACCTATTAAAAATAATTCAAAAATTATTTATCATTCTAAATATTTAGAAAGAATATAAATATAGCATGACAAGACTTAAAAATGCTAAAATTACATTGAATGAATATCATGAAATTAAAAAAAAACATACAATGCAGTAAATTTAATAAACATGAGTAAGATCATGATAAATATATATACATATAGAAATTAAATAGGATACAAAGAAGAGTTGTAAGAATCACTTTTGTTTTTACAGGATTTTATGATTCAAAATTGATATATTGAAGAAATAGAAAAAAAAAAGCATGAAATATCCATGTATCAATGAAATTGGAAATAAAAAATATATAATAAATGCTGATATGGAAATTGATTTTCAATGAAAATATCAGTATTTCTTAAAACAGAAATCAACGAGGGGCACAAAAGTATAGCATGATTTTATAACAATCAATTTCAGTTTAAATACAAGAAATAAAAATGATAATTATAAAAAAACAATAATGGTAATAAACATATTACTCTTATATTTTATTTTCACGCCAACAACTAAAAATCAAATATAAAAATTATTTGATGTTAATTATTTGTCTTTAAAAGTTGCACAACATGCAAGCAATAAAAAATACTGAATTAACATTATATAAGTATGTACAGTCGAATCCGGTTAATTGGACCACCGGATAATCGGACCAGCCGCTTATTCGGACCGAATCTCAAAGAACCGAAACAAATCCTATGTACATAAGCCTAATATTATTCGCTTATTTGAACCAAAATTCCGTTTAAACGGACCAAAGAACGTGGCAGGGAAGATGAAAAAGAAGCCACAAGTCGCCTGTGTACAGCAGGAAGTCCAAAAGGGAAAAGAACCAGTGGGAGGTGAGCAAGCACTTTGTTTCTTAGAACGGGCAGCTCGGTAGTAAGTTCTTCAAACCTTGACTTGAATTTGATAAGAACTTTTTTTTAATGTGCTTCGCATGCTGAGTATCATGTAGATCGTTTCGAAGAATTTGTTTGTAAATTTATTTTTCACTGAATAAAGTTCATAAGCAACAGTAGTTCTTGTTTGTATGTTTGCCATACGCGTGTACCGCACAATAAAGGTCATAATGACATTTTAATATATTACGTATAGCACGTCTCGTCTTGTAACATACGGCATGTTCGTGTAATCGGACCAGCCGGTTATTAGGACCAAAATGATCGCGTCCCGATGTGGTCCGATTAACCGGAATCGACTGTATAGAGTTCGAGCAAAATATTTGCACATTTTAATTCTTGAAATAGCTCTCTCTACTGCAAACTTTACATTAGATATCTTGCAGTTATCAATTAGTTCAATTATATTAAATTAAATACAGTCATTTACAAATTTACGACATTTCAATTTGTATCATATTTTTTGTAGTTCTTGTTCAATTTGGAAACCTTTATCTGTTATCACAACATCATTCGGTTTTAATAAATACATCAGATGGCTTTTGATAAAAAGTTGCTTGTCAGATATACTGCCACAGTAGAAAAATTGTTGGAAAACCACTGGTTTCAGTTTCCAATTTTTGGCAAATGGGCACACTCTGAATGAATTCTTCAAAATGATCATAGCATCTCACCGACTTCGAAGAAGGCTTATAACCTTCTATTCGAATGCTAGTAACGCAATTCAGGATTTTTGATAGAAATTAAAAAAACATGTTACATGGCAATCACTTTTAAGTTTCACATTAAGGAAGGTATCCAGCCCTACACCAGTACCCAGGTAGCACAGTGTATTTGCACTATGTTATACAATATTGTGCGATATTATATGATATTAAAAATTATTCCACAATATTTAACAATATTGCGAATATTGATCAATGTCATACAATATTGCGCAATATTTGTGTACTACTAGGGTATTTCATCTTTTAACATATACTAAGAGGAAAGAAAATTACTCAAAGTTCAAATGTAAACAAAAAACCCTCTTTATACTTGGCGGAGAACGTTAATGACAGGCTCCTCTACTAAAGGGTCGAGCAGAAGTACGTGACACATGACTTTTACATCACATCAATTGGCCTCAATGGGATCAATCTTAATTATTTACCCTGCATTTTTATTTATTTTTACTAACCACATTTCTGCATAATATTCACTAAAATGTGACGAATAGTATGTTTTCTTCTCCAGTAAAATAAGATTTTTACCGTATTAAATTTTTTTCATTAATAATCTTATTATATTATATTCTGCAAATTTGTCGTAGAAGAACTTAGGATTTGAACTTTTTTTTACAATTTTTCTATAGGTTAAATTTCCTGTTGCATTGCCAATAATATGAATGTACATATTCTTTTGTGTTCATAAAAATAAAGAAGAGACTAATTTGATTTTACAATAAAGTAATAACTAAGTAAGAATCGTTTTATTACTCACAACTGCATTATATGCAACATGCAAATTATAACAAATGATATTATACAATAAGCGATAAATTTAATAATTATTTCACCATTTGGAATGAAGTTATCAAGCAAATAAAAAATCCCTAATGTCCATCCAAATATCATTTAAACACATTTTTTCAGAATGCTTTATTAACTTCCTTTTTTGGATAAAATCGTATAGTTTCCAATGATCTTGCATTTTAGCTTTATTTTATTTATATTAAATCAGTTAAATTATATTTTGATAACATTTTGAATTGAAATCTCCAATAATCACAATTGAGTTTAATGAATCAAATACATTCGTCAGCGGTTTTCAAAAGAGGTTTTTTAAAATTATCAATTTAAAATTCGGTAAAAAAAAAAGTATTCTAATTACAATTTTTTAAAATTTAAAACTAAAGCTTTTAAAGATGCAAGAAGTCAAAATTAAAATAAAACTGTACAAATCAGAAAGAGTGGTGTAAAAAAAAATATTTAAGTCTCCACATGTGTTCAGTAATTGCCTATTTAAATTAAAGATATTGATCCTCTTTTTCGGATAGATTTTTTTTTCCAGAATAAATATTTTTCTGTGGAGACTTGAGTGCAAAAGAAAACTGATTTTCGTACAATGAAACAAACGGCTTATAGCTTCCAGCGATAGTTGTATCATGCGATGGAGTAGGGTGAGTTCGGATCTCACTCTTTGTGAAATAGGAAGCTCTACGCTCTGCTTGTGATCAATAGGTTCCGCAGCCTGCCACAACTGTTTGTGGGTGCTCTGTTCCTGGAGAGGGCATCCTTGAGGGACTTTCCCAATGCATGCTTGAACTCTTGTTCGAGAGCTTCCATTGGACAAAACGTATCAGTGTTACTTATCATTGTGATCAAAAACTTGTAATCGAAATATTACTAGTAAGGATTTGAATCGCACCCCTTTTTGAAAAATATTGATTACTGGTATTCGTGACTTTTTGATATTGGTTACGTAATAACCGATCTGAAAATATTCGTCATCCCTGATTTTAAATAGCCATGCTGTGGTGGTGGTGAGATGAAATCTACAAAATAAATGCGGATAGTCATGCTTAACCAAACAAACGAAGTCCTTGAAATTCAAAGTAATTTCAGTCCATTGAATTTTTTCCTTTAATTATTTCTAAGATTTATAATTATTTACATAACTTTTTTGTTCCTGCAAAACGAGTTTGAAGTCATGTGACCACGTGACGTGCGAAACAGGTTTCCTTTTAGTTTGTTGAGGCGCGGGTTCGGATAACTGGAAAGCAAAACAAAGATAGTGTTTAGACTTTCTTCTCCTGTTCGTCAATAGTAAACAATTAACCTGTTCTCGAAGGTGAGTTTAAACGCAAGGACTTTTGGATACTCTCTAAAGATCTCATATGCAGTATAACTGTGATATAATGGAATTATGCCGGGGGTACTTACTTTGATCTGGATGGTCACCAAGGGTTATCGCCAAATAGTAAACAAAGGGAGCAATAGCTCGCAGGCGTCGGTTACCCATCCGTATCTGGGTCAGAGTTAGAGGTGGGTCGTTCGCGAACGAACGGGTCGAAACGAACGGGTCATCTAAGTGAACGAACTGAATCGGATCGCTATCTTCTGAATAAGTCGTTCGTTTGAAAATGGCTGTGTGGACCCGGCTATTCCCGTTTTTAGCTGTGTGGACCTGGCTATTACCGTTCGCGAACAACTGTGCGGACCCGGCTATTCCAGTTCAATTACTGTGCGGACCCGGCTATTCCAGTTCAATTACTGTGCGGACCTGGCTATTCTCGTTCGCGACCGACTGTGTGGACCCGGCTATTCCAGTTCATTAACTGTGTGGACCTGACTATTTTCGTTCGCGACCGACAATATGGAACTTGCTAATTTCATGCTTGAACCGCATAGAGATAAGAAGACAGATGTTTGTGGTTATGTCCGCAAAAGAATGTGAAAGCTGGGGGGGGACATTATCACTTAGGAAGACTGGTAGTTGACCTTGAGCTGATTACATGGTGTTTGGCTCTTTTATCACTACAAATTTTGGATACTCGTCTAGCAAAAAGGAAAGCTTCAGGGGAGGTAAAAGTGTTCAACTCGTAGAATCAGAAAGTGTGAGATTTTTTTTCGAGGGGGGGGGGGGG
>JAPMOQ010057606.1:119285-130553 GCA_026543055.1 Argiope trifasciata | reverse complement strand
GGGGGGTGGGGGGGGGGGGGGGGGGGGGGGCGGCATGCAATTTTTTTTATACTAGAGATTTCAGGGAGTTTTAATAGTAAAAGATTTAGGAATCATTTACGACTTTGCTGATATGATAATAAATTTTATTTTTTGTTTTAATAATAATACTTTTTAAAAAAATATTTCATAAATTATTTATGCTACAATTATTGTCATAAAATGAATTACGTCGAATATTTTATTTTACTCTTCTTCTTTTTTTCGTATGCTCTTTTATTCTTACCTTTAAAAATAAGAAATAAATTTTGCTTAAATGACGCGCATTGCTATCATAATAAGTTATTTATTTTTAAAAAAATACTAATTATATCTTGTCTATCACTACACAAAGGAGAAGACGAACGAATTAGCATCTAAGGACAAATAATAAGGGGTAATAATATTTAATATTTATCTTATTAAGCTACTACTTCTTTCAAATGAATCTCCTTATTTCAATGTTGTTTTATCTTCATTTCTGAAAAGAAAATCTCTCGATTAGAGATTTTTTTTTATATAGAACTCAGACATTAATTACACTGCTCTCGTAAAGTGCAAAATGTCTTGTTTAATTTTTGATGCTGACCAAGAAAGAAAACGTTCATTAACTGTAATATAGGCTACAGATATAAAATAAATGTTTAAATAAAAAAGGAAAAAAATGGTTTTTCTCTTATACTGTACTATTTTAACTACATCATGATTATGGGCTGAATATGCAGACACGGAATAAGCTTTGTCTGGCTCATTAAATAATGCAACATCACTATCTTCCTATCCAAACATCTAAAACCTATGTTTTTTTTTAAACTTAGCCTTTATACAAGCAATTTGTTTTAATATTAAATGTTATAAAAATGTACATACAAAACTTTTAAATACGGTTCATCTTCAAAAAACTTAATTTCAGTGTCTCGGAAATAAAAAAAAAATTAAATTAAAAATAAATTAAAATTAAATAATTAATTTTTGAAAAATTTTAATTAAATTTTTTAAGCATAAATTTAAAGTTTGTCAGAGCTTTTAGTGTGTGTATCAGTGATAGTCAGTGACCAATAACAACAACAACAACAGTAAAAACACACAAATTTATAGTTCAAATTTGAAAGCATGAAAAAAAAAACACTTGGAAATAGTGTTTTTAAATCTAAAAAATTCTTGATTTTAATTTGAATAAGCCCTAATGCACAGCTTTCAAAAATGGAATGAAAGTAAAAACTTAATTTCCCCTGAATAAAAAAAATCCAATTTTTTTTCTTTAGACGTCTATTTGATTATCTGGACCGGCCTGTGCCACGACCATCGTAAACAAGGCCTCACAACTCCCAACGCGTTCAGCTCGTGACGTCACGATTGAAGACGGATTGTCTAGAAAATTCTAAACGCAAGTTGTATGATAGAGTGCGGTAAGTTCACGGTGGCTGTAGTCGTGAAGTGCGGTGAGTGTGTTATTGGTTATGTTTGAAAGTGTTCTGAGCCTTTTTTTTTCATATTAATTTTAATTTATCGTAATAAAGATGCCTAGTACGTGCTGCGTTCCTAATTGTAAAAGTAATTACTCAAAAAACAGCCCCAATGTTCCTGTATTTTCGTTTCCAAGCGATGAAGACAGTAGAAGAGCATGGATCTCTGCAATAAAGCGGGATAATTTCGTGCCAACTAAATATAGTAGGGTAAGTTTGATTTTTTAATACAGTTTTTAATTAATTCCTTTGAACTGGAAACATTTAAAATTAAATATAACTTTCATTTATCTTTGTGTTTTGCTCTAGATTTAGTTACTTATGCTTCCAATAACTATAATATTGTTTGTTTTAGCTAAATAAAAATTTTCTTTGTTTTATGTTACTTATGATAGTCCTTTTTTAATATTTATTCTTAATATTTAAAAGTCTTCGTATTGATATCTTTTTTTTTATTATACTTCATATATATTTTTAAAAATCTGATTTAGGCCTAATTTTTGTGTCTTTTATGTAGGTCTGTGCTAAACATTTTGAACAAAATCAGTTTTTAACTGTTAGGGAAGCATTCAATTCTAATACAGGAGAACTTATTCAAGTACCACTGGAGTAAATGTTTAAGAAATTTTTAATAATTATCACCAAAATTTTAAGCACTTAAGTGATATATTGTTATTATGGTCATCATAAAAAAAGGTTTAAAATCATCTAATGAATGAAAAAACAATTTTTAATTATATATATCACGACTATAAAGTGATTAAATTTATATGTTCCTCTAAAATATTATGTAAAAAAGTTAAAAATAGCTGTAAAAACAATATGAATTGCATGCTCATATAGGTTTAGAAAATGTAGATTTTTTTGTTTTGTTTATAAATCATCAGATTTTATGTAAAGCAATTAATATTTATTATTTTTAAATATCATTAGTTATATGCAATTTTTAATTATAAATGCATGCAACATTTATAAAAGGTCTGAAATTTTTTAGAAACAATGAAATGCTACTGTTTATTTGAGGCAAATTTCACACATATACAACCTATGTTGTTAACTTTCAGTTTATACATTAAGATAGCATCTATTCTGTTTTTGATTTTAAATTTTAATAAGTTGCTGATTTCTTTAAATATTAAAAACTTAACTTTTTTTTCTAGGCTTGTACCTGGTGCTGTACCTTCAATTTTCCCCAATTTGCCTTCATACTTTTCCTCAAAATCTAAAGCAATAAGAGAAACTCCAATGGATAGGGCAACGCGTAAAGAAATGGAAAACTTAAAAACTGCATTAAATAGCAGTCTTCAGGTCATAGCAGAAAAAATTTCAACTTCATTTTGTATTTCAACTTTGTTTAATATTATAATTATTTTCATTTGTCTGTGTTAAATGTATAATAAAATTTGAAAACAAAATGTATTTTATTATTGTCTCTGAAAATAAAATTTTATGATTCTCAAAGTGTGATTTTTGCTCATTTATGTATTCTTTTACTATTTTTCCAAATTGAATTGAAATTTATTATAAATGCAATGAAATGCAAAACCAGATATAATAAAAGCTAGTTTATTAAAGTGTATGAATTATATTAAGTGAATGTAACTTTTAATGTGAAAAAATAAAAACTTATAGTAATACTTTTTGATCAATAGAATTATTTGGTGTAAAAGTTAAATTTTATATTAAATACATTAATATTACATTTGAAAGTTCATAAGTAATTTGGAAAGTAAATAATTATGTTAATTTATTTAAAATACTTTTATTATCTGCCACTGCAAAAAAAAAAAATCAAAAGCTTTAAGTCTTAATGTTTGATTTAATTTTGAACTTTAAAAAAACAGAGGATATATATAATTAAATAGAGATTATCTTTTTTAAAAAGAAAAGAGAAAGAGAAAATTTTTAATTAAAAAAAATTTCTGTTAAAACTGGAAAATTAACAAAAATACCCCAATGTATTTATCTTACAAATTTACATTGTGATTTAAATCTTAAAAAATTTGAATGCTTCATTCATTCACTCAGGGGAGAAATAAGTCATCTTGAATTTTATGCAAGATAAATGTCTTATAAGAGATAGTAATTTTTTTAATGAATTTAAAACATGAGGAAGAAGAAACCGAGATTCTGCTCGCGGTAACCAACCGTCTTCTTCATGTGACGTCACAAACAAGCTGTGAGGCCTTGTTTACGATGGTCGTGCCTGTGCATACGGTATCAAATCCCTGTATGCAATATTCAAAATTCTCTAGATGATTGACTGACATTGAAACTATAACTAACAGTTTTGGCTCGTGGTTATTTCTTGATTTGAAGGGTGCTAATTTAAGAATTTGCTGCATTAAATTGCACAAAACCCCTTTTTGCATCTTTTTTAAAATTAAATATATGTGCGTTTACTTCCCAGTCTTTTGAATTGTATTGAAGTACAACTTTTTCCGCTAACTAAATAAATTTTCAAAAAGTTTGAAGTACATTTTTCGGTAGTATTTTTAAAATTAATTCAGATATTGCATCTATACATAAGCGCATTACGACAATATAGAGAAAAACTTTTGTTTATTTATTGTTTATTATTATTATTATAGGAATAAATGCAATAGTATAGCTCTTAAACAATAAAAATCCAATCAAATTTGTGCAAGTATAAAACAATAGGAATATCAATATTCCAAAAACTAATGGTCTAAGTGAATCCTGCTCTTTATTAAGTAGACAAGACTATTGGCATATATTCCAGGAAATAAAAATAAATAAAATTTAAAAATAAAAGCTGAATAATTAAAATTATGACAAAATGCTAATTTATAATGTTACTTTAAAATTTATTGAAAAATGTTATAATGATGTAAAATCTCGAAAAACGAAATACTTTTATACTTAGTAAACAGTGGTGAGCTTAGATTTTTAAGGAATTATTTAAACGTAATTGAAAACTCCATACTGTCAAAATAACCAATCTTATATTTCATAATAAAATATAAAATAAAAACTGACCTAAGAAATGCTTCTAAAAAAGCATTAAAAATCATTAAATAACTGTGTAATCTCAAGCAGTACAATAACTGTGAAATGATCAAAAGTACAAAGCCTGTGTCTTCATTCTGCGAGAGGGGAAGAGAATAATTAGTTATCATTCCCCCATTCTCTGTTTTGTGCATACCATCTTCTGGGAACGAACTACATATGGCTAAGTACCAGCGCATGCGTGGAAAAGTACAGGTAGAAATTGCCTTCGTTTCACACTCAATACAACCGGAAATTTCTGGTTTGTCCCATGATGACGTAGTGAGTCGAAAGCAATGTATCAGTTCGTTCACGAACGAAAGAGTCTAGATCATTCGTTCGCGAACGAAAGAGCCTAACTCATTCGTTCGCGAACGAAAGAGCCTACTCATTCGTTCACGAACGAAAGAGCCTAAAGGTGAGTTCACACGAGGCTTTTTATTGTCTGCAAACATTGTCTCTCTGCTGTTGTCCCGGCATTGTCCCCGTGTGAACACTTAAGACAACGTTTGACCCGACGGGACAATCATTTGCCATTCTCCCGTTGTGGTCACGTGATTTTCCGAAAGTAGGTGGGATCTTCTATTGCGGACAATAATAAGCCTTGTCTGAACCCACCTTTAAGGTGGGTTCACACGAGGCTTTTTATTGTCCGCAATAGAAGATCACGCCTACTTTTGGAAAATCACGTGACCACAACGGGACAATGGCAAATGATTGTCCCGTCGGGACAAACATTGTCCGCGTTGTCTCAAGTGTTCACACGGGGACAATGCCGGGACAACAGCAGAGAGACAATGTTTGCGGACAATAAAAAGCCTCGTGTGAACCCACCTTTACTCTTTCGTTCAAAAAGTCCTAATCGGTCGTTCGCGAACGACCTTGAACGAACGGGTCAAGTTGGTGAACGAACGACTTTGAACCGAATCTTTCAAATGAACGAGATTTCCCATCACTAGTCAGAGTGATATGAATCGCCGATGTGATGGGTGTTAAGGCCTTATCACACGGCAAAATACCGTCAGACTTTCCGTGAGCAAGCTCGCTTTTCTACCCTCAAGAACTGGTCAAGCAAGTTTTTGATGATCGACAACTTTTTCGAACATGTCCGAAATCACTGTCGAAATTTTGGATTCTGACGAAATTCAACCAATCATATGGAACTTCAATAGTGACGTAGTGCACCAAGAACGCCGCGATTGACGCCAACTTCTTTGTAAACAGTAATTAGCAAATTCCATCCTTTCCTTAGCAATGTTTTTTTTATCAAATTCCTCCGTCTTTGGAGTAAAAAGTAGTTTGATTATTTCTGCCACTTTTTACCTCGATTTCAATTAATCAACATCGTGTTTTTAGTGCTCTTAAAATTTAAAAATGGCAAGAAGATGTGTTTGGTCAGCTGAGAAAGAGTCGGCTCTCATTGATCTTGTTCATGAGAAGCCCGCTCTATGGGATCCATTAGATCTATATTATATGAAAAAAACTTTTAAAAGGACGTTGTATGATTTAATACGAATCGAGATGATTCGAAGATGGCCCGAGGATGAGGACCTCTTAACATCAGGTAGGTGAAGTATTCTGTTTCTGGGTATGATGTGATCAAAAAATGTTTTATGTGAATTCATTTTATGATATGTAGAAAGACAGCATTTAATAAATTTTTAAAATTCTTTTTAAAGTATGTACAAAAAATTCTTAATAATTTTTTGTGTTTGTATATATAAAACATATAAATATTAATCTCTTCTGCTGAATTATTTTATCTTCCATTTCTTTTAATCCCAGCTGAAATATGAAACACATAAAGAAGTTCATTACTTGTTTTAAATGTTGGGATGCAATTTATTTACTATATTGATCCATGTATAGGTTATATAATTGTGTTATTCATTATATTAGACAAGATGGCTAATGTGGCGAGTTAGCTCTTAACTTGACTTTCTTATTCATTATTAATTTCTATTTGTGATTGTTTTTCACTTATTTAATTGTGTATTAACATGCAGCAGTATTTCCTTACCAGTACAGCCAATATATTAATGAAACTAAAATCAAAATTTTTGACAATTTATTCTACATTCATTTACAAGTCAAATTATACAAAATTAAATTTTGTATTGTGATTTTTTTCTCCTTTTGCATTATTGATGTTATCACATTAAATGACATTATGATAATGCATGCACTCACATATTTATATAATGAAGTATATGTATTTAATACTAAATTCATTTTTATTCCAGAAATAATTCGCAAGAAATTCTGCATGTTGCGAACATATTTTCAGAGGGAAAAAAAAAAAAAAAGACAAAGTTGCCTTCAGGCTCAATGGCCCTAGATATTGCACCAAAATGGGTGCATTATCAAAGAATCCTGTTCCTGTGAGACACCATCGAAGCTGGCTCATCTGAATCCAATTTGGATGAGTCCTTCACAAATGATATTGGATGTTTTGAACCAATGGTATATTTTACAAAAATGTTTTTAATTCTTATATCATGCTTTTATTTAGTTGGTTATAACTTATATGTTATTAGTTATATTTATATTAGTGTTATTAGCTAAGAATAACTTATATGTATATTTAGGCTTAATCATTTACTTTTAAGTTTTAAAACTGAATGATAAAAATGCTGGTCAAGAGATGAATTGAAATAAAATGCATAACTAAATAACACCTAATGTAATTGAATTTTATTAAATACATCATTGGTGATCATATCATTAATTCACTATATACCATTCATTCAATCAATTATTATTAGAGAAGGGTCTGGCATCTAATCTCTTGAAGGATTTGGGTAGTACTTTTATTCTTAGTAAGGGCATTTTTATGCCTACTTAAATGTATTCTTTGATTAATACTTCAATGCATATTGAAAATATTATTCTTTATAGATTTCTGTGGAAGAGGAAAGCTTCCGGCCGGAGAGTGTGGATGTGGAATGCATTCTAGAGGCTTCCTTAAGCACACAAGTGAAAAGGTCTGCAATGCCAGGAACTTCTAATCAAGGTCCTCCTCCCAAAAGACGCTGCCAGACTAATGTGAGGGAAGAGGTATTGAAAATGGTGTCGGCAGAATTTAAAAAAAAGTGAACTTTCAGAATCTGTTTCCCATGTTGTGGGACAACATGTTGTCTGCACTTTAAAAAAACTGGCACCAGCGTATGGGGAACAGTTCATACGAAGAATATTCGAACTTGTTATGGAATTTGGAGAACTCCAACCTGATATTTATTCATGAATAAAAAATCATTGCTGTGAATTGTTTTCTTTTTGTGAATTTATTTGATCATATCGAATCTTTGGATAATTGTAATTTCTTAAAAAGCTCATTAACTGCTTCTACATAATTTTAAAATTTAGTTAATGTTAATAAGGATTAATTCTGTTTTCTAACCTTAAACTGATGATCATATAGTATAAAAAAATTAAATCACCTTTCATATGATTAACAATAAAATTTAGGCTTCTTTTTTCTTTTAAATTAGCAAATAACCATTTAATTTGGGATTATGCCTCCTTAATGGATATATATTTTATATTATACTTTTCTAAATAATAAACACTTTTAAGGCACTTAAAAATGTTCAAATTTTAGAACTTTGCATGATGCAATGCACCCTGTTAAGCTTAATTAAGGAAACACACACCAAATTTTTTCAATATGCTTTTGTTTTAAATTTAATGTCAATAAGATAGGATTAATTAATTGAATTTATAAAATACTAACACAAATACAATATAAAATGTTTTTGCTTGTTAAAGATTAACAACAAAAATATTTAACATAGCAAAAGAAAAGTAATGGAATTTTTAATTACCATTACAACCAGTTGAATGGGACAATAAATGACATTATATGAAATGAAAAAGACACTCAAAGGAAACTCATTTTTAAATTTGATAAATGTACAACTTGTCTCATTTCACAATCCATTTCATATTCATTATATTAATAACTCTAAAGATTAAATTTGAAGCATAACTTACAATTAATTCAATAACTTTTTAGCTGAAAATAAATGTCAACAGAAGTAGCAATTTCTAAATGCAATGGAATTTCATTGCACAAACTTAATAATTTAGCTGCAAGTTCCAAAAGAGCATTCTCCAAATTTTCACAGTAATTGAATTTTACTTTTTATATAAAACTTTAGTTAGTGTTTTCAATGTAATGATTGTTTTAAAATTAGTTTAATACTGTTTTATTCTTTTCTATATCATTTAGACAAATGGCTATGGCAGAGTTTTATGAAAAATTAGATGTTTTCTTGTATATATTATTTAAATGTTGAATTTTACAAATATAGTTTCTTTTAAATAATTATTACTCTGAAATAAGTCAACAATTTAAAGCTTACTAATAAAATTATTATACTTTTCTTATGTAATTATTAATATTGTGACTGAAGTTTTTTCAATTTGTATATAAATAGAATAAATTATAACTATTTCAAATTATATAAAAAGGATAGATGCCATTTTCAAAATCTATACAATTTATATATCAATTAATTCATTTTAATTTGTAGTAATCATTAAAAAACAAGGAAGCAAAATCACATCTTAATAATTTTTATTTGCACATTACAAAAAATATAGATAAAATACATCCACAAATATAGGGAGATACCAATGACAGAAGATACTCAAATGATGCTGTGTCCATTCTCAACCATCTTCTGTAACCTTCAGCATCCTAAATTGAAAAATACAACTCATATTTTTTAAAATGAACAACTTTAAGATAACTATCCATACACAGATTTATTAAATGTAACATTATTCTTAATGACTGAATGTTTGGAACATTCAAAAATGTCAACTCTGCTCATTGATACAAATTGTATTAATAATTAATAATTTAAATTCCTTAAAAGTAAATAACCAATAGACAAATCTGGAATGTATATCTTAAGTATTGCATATAAATAAATTTAAAAATTACTCAAATAAGCAAGGATAATGCTTTTCCTAAGCAAAGATAATAATAGAAATTCTTTATATCTGCATCATTTTGTTACGAAACATTTTACTTAAAAAATGCTAGCTAATTTTTTGCTTACCTCCAAAGCTAATTCTCTCATTAAATTTTCCAAGCAGCCTTCCTGTATGCGTCTAAGCAGCCACTTCCACGATCATAATCTTATTTGGGATTTCTCTTTGCACTGTTCCCAGGATGATGCATAATAATGCAGGCTCATTGATATCCATTTTGCCCGGCGCATCCACGAGTTATGAAATGAAAAACTGCAAACATTCACTTAATGGAAGTAATGAGTAAAGAGCGATAAATACGCCAACTTATTCACCTGCTTTTCTAGGTTTACCAGACAGCAAATGCTCAAGTGACGTCACTTTCGTCAGAGAAAGTGACGATATATTTGACCGTGTGATAAGGCCTTTAAGCGGTTTCTTTGTCATCCGCTTTGGCAAATAGATCCTAATTCTTTTTTTTTTTTTTTTTTTTTTTTTGGTTCTCGATGTAATGCGGTTATTAGTTCGTAGTTTGTATGCATCCGCTTCAACAAATAGTTCTTAATTAATTTTTTTTTGCCCTCGCTATAATGCAGTTTTGTGTTTCCGCTTTGGTATTAAGTTCCATAGAATATAATTATTAAATATATATATATAAATGAAAACAAATAATAAAAGTTTAGTTATAAGCTAATTAGTAAATTAATTACGTACAAGTCAATGATTTTTTTAAATAAAGTATTCCCTATAGTAATAATTATATTGTTCAAATATGTAATTTTTTTAATATCGATAAGTTTTTCATTATATTTTAAACACTTAGGGTCATTAGTTTAGTTCACGTTCTATTCCTAAAATTCAAATATTAAGGTTCTTGAAATGCAGGGAGATTTCTCATTGAACAATTAATATTTTCTCTTCCTTTTAATTTCAAATATCGGTATATACTTACATTATTCTCATTCCTGTTATATCTGTGTAATCTTTAAGCTTCCTTTATTCATTATAATAATATTTTTGTGTGTTTCTTTTTAGAAATTAGAAAGTAAGTTGAAATATTCAAGATACATGGGGGCAAAGTGCCTAAAATGCTCATAGAATCAGCAGAAACAAGTTGTATTTTTTCAATCTTTTCATTGTGTATTTTTATGATAATATAAAATATATATACTAATCAATATCATTAATATTTAATTTATATTGCTAAATTTTTTATACCAAAAAAAGAAGTATTAAATATGACCTTTTTACACCATTATCTACAATTAATAGTTTTATTAAATCTGTTGAAACAATTTTTTTGGGCCAGAAGTATGAGCCAAGAATGTGTATATATATATATATATATATGGTATAAAAAATTACTTCTTTTTTAAAAAACTAATAATTGGAAAATATGAAATATTTTTATTGTTATGCAATTATTATTAGCAAGCACAAGCCTTTTTTTTAAACACTGGATTTGAATAATTTCCGTCCCAAGGTCGTATAAGTACAGTGAATCTCCAAAAACGAACTTCATATTTCTTAAATAGTATGGATAGTTTTAAGCTTTTTTTTTTTTTCTTAATTATCTTTTGGAGAGTCTTTTAATCAATAAATAAAAACGTTTTCTTTAAAAAAAAATTTAATAGATCAGGATCGTTTCATAGCAGTGCAGTTTCTTTGTAAGTAATTTTGTGTAAGACTGAAACGCAAAATTTTATTGGAATGTACAAAAACTATCCTATAATTTTTAACAACCGAAAAAAAAATCGTCCCATGGAATTTCTACAATTTTTAAAGTTTTTGAAAT
>JAPMOQ010057606.1:86939-109285 GCA_026543055.1 Argiope trifasciata | reverse complement strand
TGATATCGATTACGTAATAACAGCTCTGAAAATATTCGTCATCCCTAAAGATGCATAATCCACGGTTTTTTCAATAACAAATAATTTTGCTATTGTTATTTTTAAATATCTGTTCCAAATATCTGTTATTTCAATCATATTATTAATTAAAAATTATTAATTAATATTGAATATTAAATTTATTAATTTTAATTAAAACTTAATTAACTAATTTAAGTAATGTGTGATTGAATTAATTTATCTATTTCAGCTTACTATTTTAATTCTGTTTTTTCATAACTTTATACTTAATTTGTTTATTGAAGTAAACCATTTTCTAAAAAGGTTGAATTCAAAATATATGTCATTTCTTTAAAATGTTTACGATAGTTCAATATTTCACCAATAGATGGCTCGAGCAGTGACCACAATAAACGCAATCACAACATTACGTCACAAGCAGTTAAAAATTATCTATAGTGCATTGCAAAATGAGTCAAGGTCAATATTGTTACTACGCCCTTTCCTGTGAATCACAGGAAAGGGTGAAATCACCTTTCCGATAAATTTCAGTGATATGCAATTCAACGATCCGATAATTCCAAGAATATCGGGTCCGTTCACTTGTAAGTCCACTCTCAGATTTCTCTTTTTCCCTTTAAGGGTGCCGTATACACGCCACCTACAATTTTCAAGCGTAATGTTATCCTATGGAGAAAATGCTAAGCTCTTTTTCCGTTAGATATTAAGGTTTCTGTTTTATGAAATCAACTGCAATTGATAGAAGAAATAAAAACACAGGTTTTTATGGAAGTAATTTTTTCTCGGACTTATCATAGTATTTTTTAAATATTTATTAAAATATGACATAATTTCGACTGCACTATTTAAACATTTTTATTAAAAAATCTATCATAAATAAAATAAAAGTAGGTCCTATGATGCATTCTTTTGGGTATCTTCTTTCCAATGCATATTAAAAAAAAAATTTTTTAATGTTTAAAAACAGTATTTTAGACCTAAATTGGAAAAATAGATTACACTTACTTAAAAATAGATTACAAATTACTCTTTCCCCCCAATGCGCCTTTAACTCCACCCTTTCGCGGAGGAATACACTATAACCCCTCCCTTTACCCTCTGATTGTTTATGACTTTTCTTATCTGGTTTTCACTACGTCTTCCCCTCAACATTTTCTTTGTCTTTTTTATTTTTATTTTGTTTACCATCACAGCTGTGGTCATCTGCGCAGGGGATGGGCTGATTAGTAATGATGAGATTGTTGAAGTAAAATACCCAACATCCTATAGAAATATTTCTCCAGATGAGGCAATAAAAGAAAAAAAAAAATCCATTTTGGAAATTAAACAAAGATGGGAAAACAACTGTGAATAAGAACCACAAGTATTATTTTCAAGTGCAGGGTCAACTACATATAACGCAAAGGTGCTTTTGTATATTTTCAATGTGGAAGGAGAAGGGGCAAAAAACAGAAAAAATAACTCGTGATGCTATATTTTGGCAACAAAAAATGGAGAAAAAATTGAGCTTCTTTTATTTTGACTGTTTATTGCCAGAACTTGTTGATCCAAGATATCCACGATCGATGAAAATTCGGGATCCATCAACTATTATAGAGGCCCAAAAGAAAAAAAAAGAACAAAACACCTTTAAATAAAACACTTTCAAACAAATAAGAGTGTTTCCAAAATTTTTTGTTCTCCGCACACTTTTATAACTATAATTTGTTTTCTTTTTTATAATTCGTTGCTACTTAGTCTACGATTTTTATCAATGTTTCATACATTTGATCTTGTACTTAACGCTCATCTTATTTATATATTTTGCAATAAAGCATAATAAATTTTATTCTTAATGGAAAAATTATATTGCTTTTATCGGAAAAATAATTACTGGAATTAAATTAATTTAAAGGGAGGTAAGATATAAGAATATCTATATCCTCTTTTATTTACTAATATTTGAATTTTCTCACATTTCTGAATACGTTTTCTTCAAAATCGCGGTGATCTATACTCATCTGTATCTAAATTACATTAGTTCCCTAAGCAATTTCGTTCTAAAAAAATTTTTTAAACCCGTCTAAAATGATTATTTTTTGACTTTTTAAGGATCAACACAATTTAATAGCTTTATTTTATAATTCTGATTTTGCTAATATTTATCAAGTTACGGGCAACTCCGTGCAAAATCTGCTAATTACATTAGTGATTTGAGAGCTATTTTAGAAATCTTAAATAACGCTTTTAGAGAAATTTTCTTGCATCGTTATCATTAAATTAAAATTTCAACAGCAAAATGACAACAAAGCAATATATTTTTTAAAAAAATGTATATTAGTATTTCTGTACCCATATATTTTACTTTTGATCTTTCGATCTATTCGTGTATTTACATTGGTTATATTTGGGCTTTGAGAAAATAATTGTTTAACAGAGCAAGTAAAAACCAAGTATTACGAGCAGCTGCCAAGTGACTGAAAAATGATAATTTTGATTAATTAAAAATAAAGTGAAATTTTGGCGTTTTACGTGATAATTTCCTAAAATTTTACAGCACAAAAAGTTTTTTCGACATTTTTAAATTCAAAGAATAACCCAATTAATAATGTCACTTTTTTGCTGCACATTTTTTTTCTTCATATTTTTAATCTATATTAAAAAAATATTGTAAACGTATTTTTCTTTAATATATATTTAATTGCTGAAATGAAATCCAATTCTCTTTCATTGTTGCGACCAATATTTCTTTTAAACTTTTTTATGGTGAAATTATGAAAAAACGGTTTATTTTTACATAATGCGCAGGCTTCGATATAAAAATATAATTTTAATATACTTTTTTAAACTTATAATTACAATTCAGGTTTCGTAAATATGCAACAGTGAAATTTTTATAAAGTGTATCCATTTTTAAATCCTGTGCCTTTTTAATGTAATAAATTATTGGATGTATACAAATCAATGTTAGTGAAATTAATTATATTAGATGAGAATATAATCTGTAATGCGCATAAACAATGCTGAATGAGAAAGTTTTTGTGTTAATTAAACTTTAAATTCTTTCGTTTTTCCACATTCCCATTTTTGTGAGATTATTGAAAATTAGAAAGATGCCTAGGACAGAATGTGGAACAGTATAAGCATTTTTTAACCTAGTAGTAAATGTTGCATATCTATAGAATTTGAAGTTAAATATACTCTTGTGAGTAAGTGATCCAAAGCAAGCTGATTTTAGCAACCATAAATCTGGATTATAAAAATTAACTAAAAATAAGTTGATCACTTCTTTCATAAAAACTTTTTCTTATATGACAGAGATATAAGGTTTTTTAATGTGCATTGGCATTCATGTAACAATATATTTTACTATTTTTCTTCCAATTCAGGATTATATATGGATAATCATAATTTCTATTTTGAGCGAAGCAACATTCCTACCAAGTTATTTAATTGAATCTCATTAAACAATTTTCTTTTTAAATTTTAGTTACTTTCAAATTTAAAAAAAACTGAGTCTTCAGAAATGCGGATAAGTTTTGACTTATTCCGGATATCAGAGAAAGAAAAGTTTGCTGTTTCTTTATTCTTTTCTTTGTTAAATATACGTGACCGTATTATATATATTATTACAAAGCCAAGAGGAATTTTCATTTTGAAACATTCCAAAACCAGGAGACATTTAATCTAATATATGCAATTTCATTAATTATTTTTTCTTCCAATTTATGCTTATTATCATATTCAGTTGGTTGTATTCCACACAGGATAAATGCTATTACTTACTTTTTCTAACATTATTTTCAAAATAGTTATTTTTTCTTTTCAATGTGGTTCAAATGACTCATTTAATTAAAATTTAGGACATTCTCTTTTTTGCGAAAATTAGGGAGAAATCAGTATCCTAGCTGCATAGAAATACCAGGTCATGTATCTAAATCTATACTTATAATAAAGCTCAATGTGTGTTTGTGTGTGTTGGCGCTCCACAGGCCAGACCGTTGGACCTACAGCTACCAAATTTGGTACATGTATACCTTGGAGGTCGGGAATGTGCACCTCGGAGCTCTTTTTCGAATTTTTAATTAGAATTTGAATTAATTAAAATTTGAACGAAATTTCGAGGTTTTTCCGCTATCACTTCCGAAAATATTAGTGCTCAAACATGATTTTTACATCAATTTAAAGATTAAAAAATTAGCTTTCTAATGGTATCAGTGTTTTAATGTTATAACTTAAACTTTTATTTTTAACGAATTTTTAAAGAAATGTTTTAACTATGTTTTTTTTAGTATGTGACTAGATAAAATGAAAGAAAATAATGACAGAAGTTCAATTAAAAAATAAACGATCATCGCAAAATAAATTGAAAGAAATGCAACTTTTAGCACGTGACTGGACAAAATAAGAGATATAAGATGTGACATTTTCTAAAAAAATAAATGCAAAGAAAAGGTTTCTATGATCGTTTGCAATATCTATATCATTAATTCAACAAATCTTCTTTATTTACTGTAAACCTGATTGAATATAGACAGGATATGCATTGAAATTCCAATTTAATGGCATATTTCTATAATCGTTTGCAATATCTGTATCATTAATTCAATAATTTTTTCCCTTTTTCGCTTTAAAAAAAAAAAATTTAATATTTTGGCAACATCACCGAAAAAAACATTTTTAATATTTTGGAAGCATAACCGTTAGTTAAAACTGACTGATTTATAAAATTAAAGAATGTTATTAGGAAAATGTGTTCTTTTAGAACTTTCCGTCCATCATCTTAAAGCAAATATTAATTCCAGTCCAATCAATGCCCAGAATTACTTCAAAGCTAATGAATATGTGATTTAATTGAAAATTTTAGAACGCATTACTCATGACGAACCAGCTGGTCGCCAAAGGCGGCTAGTTGTTTATAGATTTTTTTAATACAAAATATTTGGATATTTTATTTAAATGTGCTCATATTGTTGCGTATGATATGTGGTTCTGTTATGCTTTAACTGGTTGCTATATATCGCCCATTTGTAGCATAAAAAGCTCATAATACGGTTTTTGATTGTTTTATTTTTGATACTTCCCAATATTTCGGAGTGATAACCGATTGATAAATTAAAAATATTACCTGTTATATTTTTACTAAAAGCTATATATCGCTACTGGATCCGTCTATAGCAAAAGAAACTCATAATTTTTACTGTGTACGGTTTTCAACATTTTATTTCTGATGTAACTGCTCCGATATTTCGGAGCAATAACCGAACGATGAATAAAAAATACTATTTCATGTGTATGCTAATATTGTATTAAAGGATGATGAACTTATTAAATAAAATTCAGCGGCTAGGCGGCTAGTACTTATAATAAAGCTCAGTGTGTGTGTTGGAGCTCTACAGGCCAGACCGTTTGACCTACAGCTACCAAATTTGGTACATGTATATCTTGGAGGCCGGGAATGTGCACCTCGGAGCCCTTTTTCGAATTTTTAATTAGAATTTGAATTAATTAAAATTTAAGCGAAGTTCCGAGGTTTTTCCGCTATCACTTTCGAAAATATTATCACACAAACATGGTTTTTACATCAAAGATTAAAAAATAAGCTTTCCAGTGGTATCAGTGTTTTAATGTACAACTTAAGCTTCTATTTTTAACGAATTTTTAAAGAAATATTTTAACCATGTTTTTTTACCACGTGACTGGATAAAATAAAAAAAACAATGACGAAAGTTCAAATTAAAAAGAAAACAACTATCATCGCAAATAAATCTAAAGAAATGCAATTTTCAGATCGTGACTGGATAAAATAAAATAAATATAAAATGTGATATTTTCTTTAAAAAATGCAAGGCAAAAGATTCTAAGATCATTTGCAATATTTAAATCATTAATTCGATAAATTATCTTTATTTATACAAGATTGAATTTATACAGGATATGCATTAAAATTCCGGTCCAATGGCCAATTTGTAAAATATTAATAATATGCATATATATTGTTTAATGCTATTAATTTGATCTAAATGAAGTAAATTATTACATTTTATGTAGCTTGAGTCAAACAATGCATTTATGAATAATGAGTTTTAGATTTCTTCATACTTTGCTTTGTGAGCCCTGTTTTACAAAATATTTTTATTAATATTTTAAATGAAAATTGCTATATCAATCAGTCTTCTAAATCAACAATTAAAACTGACTGATTTATAAAATCAAAGAATATTATTAGGAAAACGTATTCTTTTAGATCTTTCCGTCCATCATCTTAAAGAAAATATTAATTTCAGGCCAATCAATGCTCTGAATCACTTCAAGGCTAATGAATATGTGATTTAATTGAAAATTTTAGAACGCATTACTAATGGTGAACCAGCTGGTCGCCAAAGGTGGTTAGTATCAAATACGTAGCATGGGTTGGAAAATTCACTTTTATTCTCTTCCTTTTTCATTCAAGCCTATTTAATATTTTTAAATAAATAATTTTAAAATATAAAATTTTGAAAATTAGGGATCTTTTCTTTAAATTCGCTGTTAGTACTAAATCTATTAAGAGAAAGGATTGAGCCCATTGTTTAGGGATGAGTTTGAGGTCTTACATTTACATAGGCCCATAGATCTTCCCCAATTCCCTTGGATTAAAAAATTAGCAATCACATTTATTGCTAAAAATGAAGTCTTGCTAAACGAAATACTATAAATATTAAATTATTCAATTACTCCTTCTAAATTACCGGATTCTCTAATCTTAATTAACAGAATTATGAAGAGCAATTAAATGTCTCAAAATCGAAGTACTTCAATAATTAATCAGTGATGTGTTCCATGTTCTAAAGTCCTATTCACGCGGCCCTCAGAACGATTTTTCTCTGCAACCCAAAGGGTATATTTTCTAAACGAGTTTGGGTGGTTCAAAAACCCCTCTCGTGATGTACAAAGACAGTGTCGGTTTTCAGAAGACCTCTTCAAAGAATAAGGGGAAGTTTTATTGGGGGCAGTTTGGTGGGTCGGTTGACCTTCTGAATGACACACTCCTACACAGCAATATCTTCTGGTGACTAGGAATTCTTTTCTTGTTAGGTGTTATTCGGCTTGTCAATCAAACCTTCCTTCGTTAATTTGGTAAACGCCTCATTTCCCCCATTGATAGGTGGCGCTTTCGTCGACATCAGGTTTTGTCCTCTGTATATGGCCCTCTTAAGCGTTAAGCGAAGGAGCCCTCAAAGATTACACCCCCCGATGGTTCAAAGACACAAAAGAAAACTGTTTTGTGTTTCTGGGATTTTCTATCCACCTCCTGGAGGGTCAGGATAAGTCGATACTCCTTTTCTTTAGCCGAATTCCAACGATCGAAGAATCTTCAGGGTAGTTACGCGTCCCCCCCCTGACCCCTCTTGCGGTTTTCAGAGATGTCGTCTCAGTTTTGATAGTGCAATGTCATTTTCAAGGAGTAAACATTTGCAGTTTTCGTTGACAGTAATCTGAGATTCTTTTTATTCCCTTTCACTTACAGCATATTTTTCTATAGCCGACTTGATGAGTAAAATATTTTTTTTGATACATTTTTCAGTATTTTAATGAAACTTGAAATTCAATTTATTTGAATTTATGCAGTTTTGATAATTCTATCTCATTTCTGCTTATTTATTACGAAGAATTATCAGCTTTTGTTATGAGATTTCATGGTATATTAACCTGAAAGTGATTAATTTTATGTTCATAAAGTAAGAGAACAATTTTCTTGAAGTGATTATTTCCCACTCGTTGCATCACCAAGAGGTCTTATATTCTTTTCCGTTAAATATATTTTGAAAAAAAAATTACCTTGTAAATATTTCTCATACAAAATAATACTTTTATGGATGTAATCTTAGTAAAAGAATTTTATTTCTTTAATACAATTAGAAAGAATCATTAGATGAATGGATTATTCCAAGAATAACTAATTTCATATTCCTTTTAAAGGCTTTTTTAAATTCTTTGTGAATTATTTTGAAAAAAAAAAAAATTCGAAAATGCTTGTTTTAAATCTAATTTCTTAGGATGGATGACATAATATAACTATGCATTGTTCTGAAATGAAATTTCTTTTACAATTGAATTTCTCCATTTCCTTCATTGTTTAACATTTGCTGTATTGTTTACTTCTTTGAAGAGTCACATATTGGACAAGATATTGCTTTCTCTTCTGCAGATTTCCCTCCCGGTAGGAACACTTATTAATTCCCAGCCACTCGAAAGCAATGTCAGTGTTGCTTCTCGCGTCGAATTTTCGATTTGTGCGAAAAATGGACCTTTCGTTTAAATTTTCTCTTTTTTTCGAATTAAAGTCTTTCTTTCTTCTATTATTCTTTTTTCGGATTAGAGTTTAGCTTAAAACAACAGATTACTATCATAAGAAAGTTGGGGAGAAAAGAATGGGGGGTTGACGTTGTAAGTGAGGAAGATAAGATAACGAAATTGTTTAGAAACCCATTCCCCCCACTAAGTGATTAACCCCCCACAGCTGGGAAGAAAGGAGAGTTAAAAAAGCCCATTTATTATTTTAAAGTACTATTTTTTTAAGTAATCTTTTGTGGAATAGAGATAAATTTTAGAAAAGCCATACTCAGATTATTTAACCACCCAGAGGTATATATAATTTTTTCTTGACACGGTTCGGGTTGTTAATAAGTGCGGCCCATCTCGGGAATTTTAAAAAAAAAATATTTAAGCGAATTAAAGCATTGTTATGATATTGGATTCTAAAAATTATTCCCCGAAATTAGGGGTAAATATTTAATTCTTGAAACAAATAAACAAACAAAAGATGTGTATGTATTTGTATAATTTTTATATGGGGTGATATTATGTTTTGCTCTACTATTAAAAACTTCTATCAGTTGTCTTATGTGTCTGTGTGTACATTTTTAAGAATAAATAGAGCTGATTTAATTTCATAGTACCGAAAAAATTGTATTATTAGAATATTTTATAACCGTTAATGAATAAAAATCTTAATTATTTGCTCTGCGTTTTTATTAATTTTTACCAACCACATTGTTTTATAATATTTACTAAAATGCTGCGAATAGTATGTTTGCTTCTTCATTAAAATAAGACCTTATTAAATATTTAAATTTTTTTATATTAATAACCTTATTCTACAAGTTTATTGTACAAGCGCTTAGGAGTTTAACTTTTTTCACAATTTTTCCATAGGTTAAATTCCCAGTTTTAATGTGTAGACATTTGCTTTAAGTAATCTTTCTAGTGTGATTTAAAGCATTTGAAAACATTTGAGGCAACATTCAATCGGAACTTCTAGAATATATGCAATGGCATCATATTACAAGCAACAAATACTATTATTAATAAGTATCTATCTATCATTTAAATACATTTTTTAAGACTGCTTTATTAACTCTCTTTTTTGCATAAAATCGTATAGTCTCCATAAATCTTGCATTTTAGCTTGATTAATTTTTTTTACACTAAGTCATCTAAGTTATATTTTAAATTTAAATCTACATTAATCATAATCAAGATTTGTGAATCGAATATATCTGCAGCAGTTTTTAAGACATTCTTAAAAGATTATCAATTTAAGATGTGGTTAACAATAATATAAGATTATTCTGGTAACATTTTTTTTTTATTTCAAACAAAAACTTGAAAAGGTGAAAACAAAATAAAACTGCAAATATCAGAAAAATTGGTGAGGGAAAAACATATTGGTCTTCGGTTGTATGACTCTTTCGTACAAGTCATTTGCGTACCAGTCATAAAACTGTCAATCAATGGTCCCGTTTACAATGGGATTGTGTTACTGTAAAGGATGAGTTTTTGAAGAGGCTGCAACATTTTAAACGTTATCTGAAAGTGTCAGATTTGGCGAGAGTTAACATACTTAACAAAATTTCGAATACTTAATGTTGTTTAATACCATTTCATGCAATATTTTCCTCTTGGTTTTTTATGAAGCATGAATTGCTTTTCAAGGAGTTTATTCAAAAAATATGATAAGAATTAATGACCAATGATATTTTTTTCATATAAATACTATATCGACTTTGGAACAATAATCTAGATTTTGGTAAATGAATTATTTTACATGAATATAACGATGTGCATTAAACAAAAGAATTTTGGTTTCATTAGTTTTTATTTTATTTCTTCTTGATTCGTTTGTTTAATTTAGTAAGTTTGAACACTGAAATGTATGTTACTTAAATATAGGAACTTTAAAAAAAATATTGTTTCTTAAGTATGGAGTACAATTAAATGGTGTTAAAAGCATTGAAATTATTTGTAAGATGGGAATAGTTATAAAAAAAAAATCTTGAAATGACATAAGTAGTAAGAAAAGATTCCGACTACGAATGCTAATTTTCCGTGCTATATATTTCTTTTACAAATTTAAACTTTTCTGTTTATCATTGTAGATTTAATTTCAATGCTGTTACATTTAAATGAAAAATCTGCTCAGATAAAGATAAATTATTTGTTCATTATACGACTTTTAATTTTATATATGAAATATTGTTATTACACGGTGCATAAAATAAATAGCTTACTAAATCAGAAGTATATTAATATTTTGCCAACTGATCCTTTTTATCTGCGAAAATTTGTAGGTGATATTAGCTGAATTCAAATTTAAATTTCTTCTAGTGACACTATTTATTAAACCCTAATTACAAATCTATTGATAAAATATAAAACAGAATTTAAAAAAATATTTACATTAATGTACGTAGTAATAAATTTACATTAATATATGCAGTATATGTTCTTCAGAAACTTTAATTTTTTATAGATCGTTCCTGTATGTAAAATAAGCCATTAACAATAGTATTAAATGAAGCTCTGGTAATTTACCCTTGAACAATATAAACCTACACCATTATTGAAATTTTTACTGATTATCTATGCGTTTTTTAACCATAATTTAAGCAGTGTAATTATTTTTAATTTCAGAAGAATTCATGGCCATTTTAAAACTTCCAGGGGTCCTGTGATAATGCAAATCTCGAAACAACCTTTTCCCTCCAAATTTTTTACTATTTATTATGTATTTGATTCCCAGAAGTTCAAAAGCTTTGAACAGATTTAATTTCAAATAGTAGGAAAGTTATCAATTGTTAAATTCTTTATTGACTTATGTACTATTAATCGTTTGAAATGTACATTTAAATGATCAGCTTCTCTTAAAACAATTAGAATCGTTTGTGATGGTAATAATTGAGTTTAGGCGTAATTTTTTAGAATGGAATTTCTGTTTTACAATTTCTTTTAAAATTTATTGATTTTTATTTGAGAACTATATTTAGCATACTTAGACTGTGAATGAATAATTCAGAGAATTCAAGCGTAGTAATGCAAGCGTTCTTGATGTATTTCGTCGTATACTTTAAATTTACCACCTTTGTCGTCCAGTTATCTATCTGTCTGTCCGTCTTTTAAATTTTAAAATGCTGTAAAAACTATTTTTTTTACTGTAAATTTTTAGAAAGTTATAACGAAAATAAAGTCAATATTTCTTTTATTTTTTAATTAAATTTTTTAAAAATCACTTTTCTATCCTTCAAAGTAAATATTTGCCAAATTTCATAGCTAAACGGTATGGTGTGTTGAGAGGCAGCATATCTCGTACACATAGAGACAAAACTTTTTTTCTTATGTTTACGCATCAAAACTTAGTTAAAACGCCAATACCCTTTCCCGCCAAATACTCTTGCCAACAGATAACATGTTTTTTGCAAACCTAGACTAATTACTCCCTACCCCCTTTTTTCAATGGGCTTAGAGTGATTTATTGGTCTTTTATGACCTGTACGGAAGTGGTAGTACGCATTTGTCCCAATACCTTGGTCTTCACGTGTGTTTAGTAATTGCCTATTTAAGAGTAAGATACTGATCCTTCTTTTCAGATAATGTTTTTTCCCGGAAGTCGAGTCATAAAAGGTGGTAAGGGGCCCAGTAACTCAGGGGAAGGGCGAATATAGGACGGACCTCCCAAGTTCAAATCATCTGCTGATTTTCCGTAAACCTTTTATCAACACGCCGCTTTCAATCAGCAAGCATTTTGAAACGTTGCTTTGTTTCATATTTAACACACTTAAAAAAAGGGAGGGGGAGGGAAAAGTGGCCGGTCTAAATTTTACTTTAAATAATACTTTTCTCCTGCTTTCACATTTTAAATCTTAATTCTTATAGAAAAATTGACTTTTTAATTCTATATGAAAAATTGATTTAAAAAAGTTATTCATTTAAGAAGGCATCATTTCCAGCACTTCATAGTATTCCATAAACAAAAAATAATTCCAAATGTCTTACGAATCTAACTTATAAAAGAATTTCACAGTCATTGTTTTGTTTTTAATCTCCCAAATTTTTTATTAATTATTATGCAAAATCCCAATACTTTTTTTCCGTGCATTGTTGTGTAAAAGAAATTTCATTTCTTTTTAATTTTTTTTTTTTTTTGAATAAACAGTACTAAGTAATAGAAATAATAAGTTTGAATATTCATATCTCTATTTAAACTTATAAGCGAAACCGAAAATGACAGAACAAGGAAATTTTATGGCAATAACAGCGTCTTTACATATATCATTGGTCTGAAACAATTTCAGGTTTCCAGAAGATATTCTCTGTAGGATTTCAAGACCAATTACTTTCTTTGGGCAGCAATCGGTTATCAATCATTGATATGCAGTTTCGTCAACTAACTGTATCAGAATTCAGGAGGATTGATCTCGTTGAAAACGTTCAGACGATCAATGAGACATTTTCCAGTAAAAAAAATTAATAAATAATTCGATATTTTGTGCTTTTTATGACAGTCATCAGGAATGATTTAATTAATTTTGTGCTTAAAATATAAAAAAGATTTTTAGCTTTTTGTAGT
Organism: Argiope trifasciata; assembly: GCA_026543055.1. Lineage (NCBI taxonomy): Eukaryota > Metazoa > Arthropoda > Arachnida > Araneae > Araneidae > Argiope > Argiope trifasciata. The sequence continues at coordinate 96,396 of JAPMOQ010057606.1, read as the reverse complement.
AAAAAAATGAAAAAAAAAAACTTTTTTTTCTATTTATTATATTTTGCTTTAATCTATTTTTTTTTCAAATTTTTTTATTAATCATTTATTGACACTGACTAAACCGGATATTTGACGGGCAAGTATATCTTAAATGATACTCTTTTTTTTGTTGTTAAGTTAAATTAAATTAAATTATTGTCCGATTTATTATTTAAAAAATTCTGTAAAAGAGATCCTTTTTTTATTGAAAATTATGTAGATGCCATGAGATTCATGGAGATTTCTTTTAATTAGATTACCATCTTCGATCTGGAAGGTTTCATTCTACATGTGAAACTTCTGAAAAGCTAGGAATGCGAAACCTGTGTCAAAAACGCATCGGTTTTTCAAACGAGAAGCACTGCAAACGAGTTTTTGTGTTCCCTCAAATTTACAAGAGGTCAAGAGTCCCTAAGGGTAGGACAGGCTCATTCAAGTAAAATGTTATCGCTTTCGTTTATTGTGCTCTACTTCAAAGTCTAAGGGATTCTAAGAATAGTGAATGAGAAGACTGTTCTGTTTAGTCAAACCCCGACAGTTGATAACATCATTTTGCGAATCGTTGCACGGAGAATTGTTTTCTTAACTTTTGCTGGGTATTTTTAGCAAAAATTAGTCAGAACATTGGTTGGACAGGTAAAAAAAATGTATTAGAGTCTCATAATTGGCCATTTAGATATTAATTATCCAGGCCCTAAAACATCTCGTAGCTGTTTTATCAGAATTCAATATTGTTTATAATCATTATTCTCTATTAAAAAATAATTACATTTTCGTTTTTAAATGAAGTAATGAAATATACAACTCAAAACCTTATGAATTGTACCAATGTAAATGCATATCAAAGATATTTATCCAGAATTTATTTTTGTTGCATACTTCTCTAGTGATTTTAAAATCTTAATACAACTTAAAACAATCGACATTTTACCGCAATTTTTTCTCTCGTTTATTTCCACCACTTTTAAAATATTATGCAAGAGTATTTTATTCCACATAAATTTAGGTAAGTTTATAATGTCTAAAATTTTCTTTTAAAAAGTACGGAGAGCAGGTGATCATTGATGACATATCTATTGGTCAAAATTTTAAATATAAACTAAAAATTTGCAGAATCGGTTATAAGTGAACATGATACCTAAAAACAAAAGCAACTAGATAAGTTAAATATATCCTGTAATTTTATCAAAATATATAATTGTATTAAATTTTTTAATATAATTTGTAAAAGGAGTGATTATCCGTCAGTCTGTCTATTCATGAGAGTTAGATTAATCATTTAAAAGAATGGATAAATGAAATTGCTTTGCTTTGACATCATTATTACACACATGTATCCAATTTTCGCTCCAATCTAATTGGATAGGAAGATGTGCTTCATGCATACTTGATTCTATTTAACAGTATAAAGAAATACGGATACGCTGCACTGCATAAACATAACCATAAGAGAAAGTAGAGAGGTAAACACTATCATTGATCTTTACCTTAATTGCAAAGATAAATGGTAGTATTAGACTGTTAGATTGCTTTTAATTATTATAATAAAGTACTGATAAAAATTGCTTTCCAGTTTGGAACCTGCAAATTTTAAGGTTGTTACTGCCCCTGTTACTACTTATATGTGCAGTTGTAGTTTCGTTTCATAAGTAACACCCCTATCAGTAATAAAATATGAGTGAAGTAATATATAATTCTTTATTTGATACGAGTAAACAACAGATTGTTATTTCAAGGCATAATTATGAATGCTATACTTTTGAATATTCAAAAGTAAATTATTGCCCACGCATCTTTGAAGCATTTATCTGGATTATTTTGCATTAGAATGTACATAGAGACATGGAATTATAACTCCTGCTGCACTTTACACAAGATACATCTATCTCACTTATTCACACAGTTTTATCCTTTAATGAATATTCTCATTTGCAAATCAACAAAAAAATGCTTCAAAATATTGTAAAATAAATACAGAATCTTTGAAATTCCTTTTTTTAGAAAAAAAGATTTTGCTTTATCTAAGAAATATATGTTCTTTGATAAACTTTAAAAAAAAAGAGTTTACGGTGTTAAAGACTTTTGCGATGTTACCAGTCTCTTAACGTTCCTAACAAAATTAATCAAAAATTCAATTCAATTTATTGATAAAATTGATGTTATGTAAACAAAAGTATTGATATATACGTGACGCCAGCATTTAGATTTTCTGTTATAAATTATATATACATATATATATATATATACACACACACATTTGGATGAGTTTCTGTATTGTCAAAGATGTTTCAAAAAATTCACGAGGAAAAATTTATCATTAGCAATTTATTAAAAATACCCATTTAGTTTTAAAACAGCTTTAAAAAACACGAGCTATCATTCCGAGCAATGGTATTCTCATGCTAATTAAGCACAGAAAATTTAATTATACGAATATCAAATGATTACAATCATGAAAATATAGTAATTATGGTGTTTATATCGATTTAATGATATCAAATATGAAATTTCGATATCATTAAATCGATAAAAGTGTTAAATACCAATAAATTTTTTAAAAAAATCTTCCTGCGGAGACTTGAGTGCGAAAGAAATCTAGTTTTCGTACAATAAGATCAGCCGCGCAACTGCTTCCAACAATAGTCATCATCTTGCGATAAGACCTGAACAGCTCAGAACTACGACTGTTTGTGAAAGGAGAAACGTGTCTACATGTGAACAATAGGCTCCGTTGCCCGCCCCACCAGAACTATTAGTGGGAGGTCTGTTCCAAGAAATGCATCATTGTGTAAGGGACTTTCCCTATCCCTATGAATAACTGAATTCTGTTTGAGAGCTTCTATTGGATAGATCGTATCTATTGTAACTTTCTATTGTGATTGCAAGAGCTGTAGTTGAAATATCAACAATACGATACGATCATGATAAGGGTGCGATTTGAATCACACCCTTACCATTTTGTGATTTGAATCACACCTCTCAATGAAAAGTATTGATCACTGGTATCTGTGACTTTCTGATATTGGTGACGTAATAACCGTTTTGAAAATTTTCGTCATCCCTAGTCATCCCTAATTCCCTCTGAGTGCCGGTTTCTCTAAAAATCGAGTCCGCGTCCAAAAGGGCGTAAACTTATAATTTTCCCTCAGCGGTTATATTCGACATTTCCGCAAACGGTTTATTCTTATACAGGTTTTTGCCGTGGAAATCGGCGAAAACATCTTTTTTCACATTTTTTCAGATGAAACTAAATACTTTTGCACTAAATAACAAATTCCTTATCTTGAAAACGATTAAAATGGGCAAGTTATGTCGCTTTCGTGAAGGAAGAAAATCTTTCTTAAATTAATATTACTGGGACAAAGTTTTATAAGTGCATATTTTTAAAAGCAATACAAAATGTTTTTGTGTATCTTACTATAAAAAATTATGATTCGCCATTCGTACAATATGCCAATGGTATCAAGATAATAAATGCAACAACAAATAGATTTTTTTCCTCTTATATTGAAACACACTCTAAACTTTGCAGCAAAGCTCATCCATAAAATAAACAATGAACTAGGAATTTAATTGCGTAAAGTAGAAATTCGCATTTATTTTCAAAATATCTATTTATTTATAATGTATTTATTATTTCTAATCTGTTTAGAAATATCCATCATCCAAGTCGAGAGAGTTTTGCTATATTTATATTTTGACATAAGGTCGGCAAGAGACTATTTTTTTTCCCAAATACTAAATAAAATCTTGAAACAAATTACTGCTTCTTTAATTAAGAAAGGGTGTTTTGTTTCAGATTTAAAACTCTTTAAAATCTCAATTCATTTAAGAATTGTATTTAAGAAGAAATTCATTCCAAGAAACAAACTTTAAAAGAAATGTTTTTTTTTCTTCTCTTTTGCGATCTAATATTTTATGAAAAATAAGTGATAAATGTTCAATGAAAATATTTTAGTTATAGGTGTAGAAATCTTTTCTTATAGTATGTTTTTTTTATTGAACAGCATTAATATTCATTCTATTTTTTTCTTCTTCTTATTTTTATCTGAAATATATATCTGAAAATATTCGCCATCCCTAATTTTAAGTAGTCTCGCAGTTAGCTAAGCTGTGGTGAGATGAAATCTACAAAATAAATGCGGATAGTCATGCTTAACCAAACAAACGAAGTCCTTGAAATTCAAAGTAATTTCAGTCCATTGAATTTTTTCCTTTAATTATTTCTAAGATTTAAAATTATTTACATAACTTTTTTGTTCCTGCAAAACGAGTTTGAAGTCATGTGACCACGTGACGTGCGAAACAGGTTTCCTTTTAGTTTGTTGAGGCGCGGGTTCGGATAACTGGAAAGCAAAACAAAGATAGTGTTTAGACTTTCTTCTGCTGTTCGTCAATAGTAAACAATTAACCTGTTCTTGAAGGTGAGTTTAAACGCAGGGACTTTGGGATACTCTCTAAAGATCTCATATGCAGTATAACTGTGATATAATGGAATTATGCCGACAAATGCATTGCGAAACACTCGAAATCATGCTAAATTTTAAATAATGTTATAATTAATTTTCATTTAATCTGAAAATTGATTTGGACCTCAGTGTGTGGATGCAGTATACTTTTTCTTCACTAATGAGATTTCATTTTTCGACCGCCAAAATACTACAAAAATCACTATTCAAGTATGTAAATATTCCTTATAATAACTTTTTTGTACTTCCTTATCATTTATACTTGTTTTTATTAACCACTTTATTCTTATTCAAATTAATATTATTTACATTTATGTTGGATATGTGGTGAGAATTCTGTGTAAAAGAATCAACACTAATTTCATTGACTGTTTATAAGTACTTCTGCAATTTTACTTGTAGATTAGATTTTATTTATATTAAAAATTCAGAACTTCTATATGGAATCACTTAAATTGTGCATAGTTAAATGAATCCACTATATCAGTTACATAAAGTGAAAAAATAATAAATATTTCCATTATTTGGTTTATCATAGTTGTTGAGATGTATATTTTTTATCTTCTGAATTTTTTTTTTTTTTCTCTTTGTAAAAAATCAGAAGTGGATTTTTGAAAAATTATAGTTGTAAAAATATTAGTTGTATAGTTTTGAATGGCAATTATTAATTTCAAATATATATATAGAAATTCAAAATTAATAAATGAATTTTATTTTCATTTGATTGAAATCCATATTACATATACATAATTTTAAATGTATTAAGATATATATTTTAATTATATTCTGTTATCATAGAAACAATTTCAAGTGGATATATTTTTATAAATATTTGCTGTGATGTGTAACCTGAGAAATGAAAGATGATAAAGTTTCTTTATTAAGATATATAAAAAATTGACTTTGTTGTTTACTGGTTGTGTGGTTTCTCATAGCATTTAGTCTGAGATTATTTGATATGGTTTATTATGAACATATTCGATATTTTCAACTATCTCTGGTTAGTTGAATTGCACCCAATAAACCACTGTACTTTATAGTGAGAATTTTTTATTGTGGTGTATTCATTGTTTACATAAAAGGCATAAACTTTCAGCTGTGATATTCATTGGTATTACTATTTTTGAAATATTGAATAAGAAAACATCAAAATCAACAACTGTATTTGCTCCTTCAAAAAAAAAAAAAAAAAGTTTGTCGTATAGTCTGTATTTGTAGTAAAATGACAGTATATTTTATATATTTAAATTTAGCTATTATTAATATATTAGTAATTTCTAATATATTAATAACAATTAAATTATAAATTGCTATATTAAGTAATTGCATTATTACTTCAGTATTTTCATTAAATAATTAATAAATTTGATAGGTGAAATGGATTATTGCATAAAATAATTCATTATTTTATAGAAAAATTTGGATGAACAAATATATACTTTTATAAGCAGTGTATCTTTTTTTATTTGACTTGTATTATTGTTAATATAACTCTTAACTGCATGGGGGAAAAAAAGAAAATGTTTATGTTGAATCTTCGTTAATATGAAGAAAGTTTTAGAATTAATAGTACATTAGAAGATGAGTCAAATTCAATACTTCCACAATTGTTGTTGTGTGTAATTGTTAATTTATATTTAATTCATCTATCCAGATATACTCATCAATTTTCTTAATATTTAAATCGATGAGATATTCGAAAAGATAGTTTGTAACTAAATCCCCCCCCAATCTTTCCCCCCTGAAGAGACAGACTTATGATACATTTTTCATTTAAGGATTTTACATTTTAAAACCAATCAATTCAGTACTAGTTTGAAAAGTAATTAGTTTCTTGCCTGTAAAAAACCGAAGTCAAATGTCATAGTTTTCAAAAAAATTATTTTCGAGGAATATTTTCATTTGGAATAGTTTTTTGTGCATCATATTTGATAATATACTGATTACAAATTTATAAAATAATTATGATTTTTCACCCCTCCCCTTTTTGTACAGTAAAATATATTTTCAGTTTTGTTTCTGATTTATAGCTTAGTTTGCATCATGCCTATTTATTTAATTCATTTCAATACCATTAATTTTTTTCAGTTCTCCTTTTGTTATCTGATGTGAAGAAAGGAAAATATATGGAAGACTATTTTAATTATGATAAAAATGCAAAAATTATTGTAATTATATTCATTAAACCTTATCTAAGAAAACTCAGTTTGATTATTGTATGTAAAGCACATTTAGTTGTCATATACTGTATTGCATAAAGCATTAATAGTTCATTTTTAAATGATATAGGTTGAACATAGAATTGCTGTTCGTTAAGTTGGACTTGACTGAACATTAGAAGTAGGATATAATAGATTTTTAAAAGACATCCTGTATTGGCTCGTAGGGATAAATGATTATATATTGAATTAAAATGATGAAGCAAAAAATATAATTAAGGAATAGTTCATTAAATGTCTAATTAATAAGCAAAAATTAAAAATCTAAGGATTTATAAAATCAAAGACAGGTTTTTATTTTTCTTTTTTAAAAAATAGATTTTTTTAATTAAAAATTTGTTTTAATGAATGATTATATGTTTACTTTTTAATCTTGTGACAGTGATAATTAAGTTGTGTATATGCTAAAACATTCTTTAGTTACTGAGAATACATGACTATACAACATTTCAGAATTTTAACATATGAAGAAATAAATGAAACCTCAATAAAATAACTCTATGAACACACACAAAAATAGTTAAATAGAAACATGAAAAAATAAAATCTTGTTAGATATTTATGATATTAATTGGATTGTAACACAATTATTTTATTTTAAAGTATGTTCCTTCCTATTTCTAAATACAATACCTTTTTTTTATTAGAATTTCCTTTTTATATAACATTGACCTAAATTATTATGAAATTTATAGTTTGGAAAATTTCGTCTCTGTATCTTTTACTGTTTTTGCCATTCATATCATAGTGGGGTATTGGGATTATATTAAAATTTGCAGCAACTTTTTAGAATTTTAAAGATAATAGGTCCCATCTAAATAACAAGCACATAATTGTTCATAATACTGTGTTACATATAATGCTTGTGACAATTGCATTATATTGTTGCAGTCATTTTCATTTGTTTCTTTTTGGCTTCTTTTCAGTTGTTGGCTTTAGAAGTTTAAAATTTGGTTTTTAAAGTTAATATATGTTTCCTCAAAAAAGTTATTTTTTGAATAATACTGGCAGAATTTCTTGGTATTATTCTTTAAAAGACAATCTGTTTTTTAATTCATTTTTTCCTCTTCCTGTGTAAAAGCAGCATTTGCTTTGAAAATTTTTAAAAATATTTTTCTATTTAATAGTGAAAATTATCTACAAAATATTTTTTTATATGAGCTCAAATTTCGAAAATATGCTTTTTGAATTCTATGCATTAAGTATCACAGGCATATATATATATATATATATATATAGAATAATATAAGGCTTGTTTTTGCAAGTTGCCAATAACAGTAACATTGTATAGAATCAGGTGCATTGGGTGAAATAACTTATGATATAAGAATTTGATTGGGAATTTGTATAAATTTAAATATCTGAAATCCTTTATGCTGTTTTAAATTAGTTTATATTTTTTCATGCTTGAACTAAATATCCTCCACAATTAGTTGCTAAGTCTTTCTGAGCTTACATTTGAGAAATTGTTCTTTAGTATTATTCCTCAACTTCTTACCCCAGAGAATATGCAAAAGAACAATTTTTTGTTCCAATCCGAATTTGATTCAGGCTAGTTTACTTTTCAACTGAGTTTTGAAACATTCACAGATTATCTGTGAAATTGAAAAGTAACATTAATTTCATCTTTAAAAATCTGAGAAATTTTTGCGCTTCTTTTAATGTTTGTTTCGGCTTTAAATTATTCCTAAAGTAATTGTAAAACATCAGATGGTAGTCATGATGTTACTTTACCTACCAAGGCACTTTCGGAGTCTTGTTTTTTGGTAATTCAACTAGACTTTTTGGTTGATCTCTCACAGGAAAATTACCTATTGCAATAGTTTGAGAAAAAAAATCAAAGATTTCGGAAAAATTTCTGCATATTTTATCTGATCATGATCCCTAAAACCCAGATTCGATATATATATATATTTAATTTCTCTTATCTCTTTCTTGTTGGGAGGCCGAAAATCTAGTTCAAGTTCTCTCTTTCCCCGGAATTAGAGGAGATTCTCCTTTCTTTGTAATTCTTATTATGGAAGACAATAGATGTTTCAAATGAGGCAAATTATTGCCTCATCCTATCGGAATTAATTTTTCACTTTAAATTTTTTTTTATCGATGTAAAACTCTAGAGATAAGGGTTAGTATTCCCTTCCTTAAAGAATAATGCATTACGCATATCAGTTTTGTTATTCTTATCTCATCAAAAATATTGCAATGCTAATGTTTTGATCTTTTATTTTTTATTTTGTAAAAAACGCATTTATTTTAATAACCTTTATCCATATCGAAAGAAATATAGGAATTCATCTTTCAGACAAATATATTTATAACCATTTCATTTATTCCTCATTAAGGTGATCTTCAAAGTGTAGAATTCATCAAAACTGCATCAGTATCGTTACAGGGCATTGTTGAAAACTAATATTTTTCTCTGAAACCTAATATTTTTAAAATTCTTAAATAACAAAACATTAATTCCTTTAGTATAGATTTCTAGGGTAGCGTTGTGTTGCTATTGACCGGTGTTAAGGTCTTGGTTTCAGTGTTCTATGTTGTTCGAAACCCGATCCGCTCTAGACTCGACACATGAACCGATCTGGTGTGTGTTAAGTCCAAAAAGGTCAAGTGTCCTTCGTCTGGTGTGGTCAGACTTGAAACGTTTTCAAAATTCTTCTTTCTTCAGTGAGCATCATTTTTCGACACTTCTACCTTATTTTGCAACATTTTATGTAATGAAACGAATTTCAAACTATATATATA
>JAPMOQ010057606.1:49503-86839 GCA_026543055.1 Argiope trifasciata | reverse complement strand
ATATATATATATAATATAAACTTTCATTCGGTTTCTCCATTCTTGTAGAAAAGGCGTTAAGCATTTGTGTAGGTGAGAAGAAATCTATTAAGGATGCTCCTCTTCAGAGATCTACCCATTGAAATTGAAACACAAGAACAGGGACAAATTTATCCGTTTAAATTGTTCTTTGATATCTGTCCAGTAGCAGTTCTAATTCTTCAACTGGAGTAATTTCTATTGGAGAATTGCTGAATGATTCCATTGAGCAGATAGCTGAGGATTTCCACGGATAGGGAGTAACGCACTTCTGACATAATTTTGCGGACAGTGGTAAACAAGCATCTAATTTTAACTTTCAACTCATCCAAATTACCACCGTTTGTACAAGCTGGATATATTATTTGCCTAGTCAGAGAATATATAAACCAAATCCTAAGTATTACCTATGCTATATTACCTGTGCTTTAGACATTATAAAGCTGTCTATCGCAGGCATTCACCCATGTCCGCTGTACAGAAATGGATCATTACGGCTTCCATTGTACTTTGAATGCTTAATGAAAGTGCTTGAATTGTAAAGTAGCGTACATTTCACATTTACGATAACTTCCTGCTTGGAAATTCGAAAAAGAAACTCTAACCACCATTTTTTTTTTTTTTTTTTAATATTTCTTTCTCGGAATTAAAAAAAATTAAATTAAATTTACCCGGTAGTTTTCATTCGATATAAATGAAGCATCTGCTGTGATAAAAAAAAAAACTAGACATAAAAAATAAAAAGAAACGTGGTAACGTATTTTAACGCAATGGAATCCGTTGAATATTCCTGCCTATTCTGTTCTTAAATTTTTTTCATAATTATCTTAATTTGATACACACTCTTAAGAACTTAATTCAGTGTAATGTTGATATTTATCATATAGATTCTGATATTTTAACAATAACTACATCAGCTGATTCACAGGAACTTACATTGTTTTTCATTACAATGGCAAAAAAAAAAAAAAAAAAAAAAAAAAAAGAGGGAACAAAAAAAATCTATCAGCTTCAAAGACTCAACAAAAATTGAAGACACGAGCTCATACTGCCTAAATTTTGGACCATAGATGGATATCAATTTCTGGTTTAATACAAATTGCTGTGTCCCATTTTTCTTCACAACCGTTAATACTACTACAATTCAAATATTCCCGATAATTCTGTGGATTCGCTATCTGTAAACTTAAATACAGAAGCCGTATTAATTGTGTCGTGGCTGGTTCGTGAGTGCTTAAAAAAAAAATAGTCAAATAGAAAAACTTAACAATTTTATTCCAGATTCGTTGGAGTTACTCTGCGCAGTAACTCCCTCGCTAAGAGCTAACACTCGAATAATCTCACTCTTTCCATTACACTCGCGCTAGTTGCCTAGCGCCATCTATGAACATTTATTTGTTAACGCTTCGAAAATCCAATCACTACAAATTGAGTTATCTTTTCATCAATGATTGAAAAAGAAATTGATTCATTTGAAGTTGAAGAAAATATAGCTCATGACTCATATGATTCAATAAAAGAAACATCTTTCAATGCCCAACAGCAACCTCGACCCTTTGCTAGCTTTTATCCATCCGGACTGGGCAACTCTGAAACAAAAACTGAAACAGAGCCCTTTCTTTCTTTTTGGGTAAATTTTAAGACATTTTGCTATAGTATTATGTACATCTGTTCATGAGAAATGTTTAAAATGATAATGCCGTTAAACGTTTACTGCGATTTTTCTCCCTTTCATAGGCCGCGATAATATATTTTTTCTGGATCTTTTTGACTTACTTTGCTATACTTGAAGCTTTTTACGAAGAGGGCTATTAGAATTTTATCAATTTTTTAATACAAGAACTATTTTGCGAAATCCATTTTCTTCGATTTTATGTGTTTTTCAACTGAACTTATAACTTTCGTTTTTTATTTTTTTAATTATGCTTTTCTTTTATCCATGTAAGTATTTCAAGAATTTTTAGATATTGATTTCTCCTTACCATACTTTTGACGCAGCGTAGCCAAATCTGGTTCTTGGGGCATTTCACCTCCAAATGTCAATAATTCCAGAATGAATCTAGTTAATATTGCTTCAAAACGAGACAGATAATTAAACTGAACGTTTCGTTGCGTCATCTCTTTGTAGCTGAATTCTACTGTTTTTAGATGCCCTTATGTACACATATTCGATTCGATCTTGAAAATAACATTACATTGTACATTATTTTTGATTCATTTATCCGGAAAATTAGTATATATGAAGAGTTTTAGTGTTATCAGAAACATTCTTTTGAAGGGAAAAATGCGAAAACATTTAAATTTACTCAGAAACAATATTTTGTTCCGTGAGATTATTAATACGTCATCACTATGTTTATGTCCCCCCCCCCCAGTTGCGTATTTCCGTACAGGCGGTGGAGGCGGTAGCCTCGTGTCTCTAGGTATATAGGGGCCTTAAAATCTACTTAGATGTGTTTCATAGTGCTAAACCTATGGTAAATTCAATTGTTCAAGTCTCCCTATCGATCTGATTCACAGAATTTTCGCCTTTTGTTTTTTCCTTAAAGAAGAAGGGTTCATTCATCTATAAAAGTGATAATGAAAAAGTTGAGTATTAAGTAAAATTCTTGTGGAATTAAAACGTTGCGCCTGAAAATACTTTTCTTAAACTTTATAAGTTCAGAATACTTTCTCATCACCCTCTCTTTCCTATTCACACACTATTGCATATTAACCAAGGTTTGGATAAATAATTTTTATATAAAAATTGAACTATTTCCTTGAAATGATGAAGAATGACTGTCGTTTTAAATTATATGTACAGAATAAAATGCAAGCTTCATTGGTCTAGAAACAATAAAAAAAGGACTCAGTATATAAAATGTGTCGATAAAAGGTATAATATCTGTACAAATAAAAAATAAAAGCTATAAATGCATTAGGAATTGCCTCTCAATACATGATGATATCACAAAATAAATATTAACACATTAAAGGTGGAGGATCTTGACGAAAGTATGGTAGGTAACGCGGATCAAATCGTAGTACTACGACTTCCGACTTTAATGCTTTATCTTTTAAGATAAAGTTAAAACTGAAATAAGTTTATCTTGTTACTTTTTTGTCAACAATAGAATTTGCCGTGGAGGGGTTATAAACTATTTCAGCCCCTGTGGCCCCGTATTACCGAAAACCGCCACTGCCCCCTCCCCTCCAACTACAAAAAAGAATATGGTTCCTATTTTCATCCAAATTCGATAGATGTAGGTCAAATGGTCTGGCCTGTACTGCGTCAACTCAAACACACGCATTTATCTTTATTACTAGTAGAAATGTTTGTTTAAATAGTTTGATATATGTCTGAATAAAATATATAAATTTTGTGCGTAGTAATAAGAGAACGATGTACTAAAAACTGATGCAAAAGAGATATTCTACAATAATACTACAGTATTGTTATTAAATCAATATCTTTCATTAGCAAAATATGTGCAGTTGAAACCAATTCAAATAACTTGCATTACAAAATAATGTATTCCATCTTATAATTTTATGAACCGTTTTTCTTAAGTATCGTTATTGAAAGATAACTTGTAAAATTGAAGATTTTTAAATTGCTTATAACTTTAATATTATTCATTTCTTAATATTTCTTTAAAAGCTCATTTTACCAGTTATTTTAAGCAAATTCCTCTGTCTCAATATAGGCAGATTTTGTTCTTGCGCTACTCTGATCACAAATATGGCCATTTTTAAGATTTTCTATGAATAATGCTTTCAGTAAAATGTAATTATGGAGGAAAATCTCTAATTGATTCACAGTATTCTTGTCAGGAATTAAATGAAAAGCAAATAAATTAAAATAATTGAAATGGGTTGAAACTTTTTGGCACTAAAGCAGTTCATACTTTCTTAAATTTTGTAAAAATAGCAACTCTTTCTTAACTATTTCTGCTTATATCATTATTTATAATGTTTTAAGAGACAATTCATACGAGTGTAACGTCATTAACAAACCCCATAAAAGTAAAAATTAAGAATTTCAAAGAATTCATTTAAATGGAAAAATATCATAAAATTGTCTTGGTTTTATTAATAATTAGTTAATTAAGTTTTATGTCGCGCGTAATCTAATATGAAAAAAACATTAGATCAAATATCAAAACATTATTAGATATCATATTGTTACAGAGTAATAAAGCGTATCCCTGACATGTCAATCTTGCCGACGGTGGTTAGTTGGTGACTTGGCGAAAAATTTGGCGACAAGGGGAATTTTCTGGAGGAATCCGGATGGTCTGGGCATTCTTTTGGCTGAGACAATTTTTTCCCAGATGAAAAGAAGAAGAAGCTTCTGGACCAATCAGGGTGTATCTGGACCTATCTCGGTTCCTAGTGGAAGGATCGAGAATATTCTCGATGTTTCGGATATTATCCATTTTGTCCCCTATCTGTAGACCACTAATGCGTCATTTAGAGCATCCAATACAAATTATTGTAAATCATTCTTTGTTATGAGGACACTAAACGCGCTACGGATTCAAAATATATATTTGGATTCATTTGGATTTTGGATTCAAAATATATATTTTCCTTACGCATGCGAAAACGAGGAATTTTTAATACTTTTAAGGAAGTATTGATTGATATTTTCATTTACCACGATTATTGTAAGTATACAATTACGCAATTTTACTAAATTTGTAAATGAAAAGTAGAAATAAAATTTTAAAATTATAAATTTCAGTTTACCGGAAGAAAATAAACTTCTTGAAAAATAATTAATCAAATAATTATAAATTAATAATATAATAAAAAATTACACAAAATTTTCTATAAAATTTATTTTCAAGGTAAATTTAAAAAATAGATTTGATATTTGCAAAGATAGGTGATTCTAAATGATTTTTTACAAGCTATGTTTGATCATTTTTATTTGAGTTCAACTATATGAACAATCGTGATTTGGCAAGTAATTCTGTTTAAACGCATTTAAGTTAATCCACACTCACGTCCATAAGTTAAGGATAATTCAGAGTCACGCTGAAATCGAACTCTAAAATACAGGGTGCACCAGAGAAACTTATTTGAAAGGTCAATAAAAACAAAAGTACTTTAGTTATTGTTTTAATTTTTTTATTTGTGTATACAATGTCACAATTTGTTTCATACAGTTTTGAAAATGACATTGGTTAAATGGCGACCCCCATTGCCCATACACTGATTATGTCGATTTTTGAAGTTCGTGTCCACTCTTTGCAGCATATCAATTAGTATGTTGGCTATGGTGTCACGAATGCTGTTCTTGAAGTGAGCTATTGTCTGTGATCGATCGACATAAACCAGAGATTTCAAAGTGAGCCTCGTCATCGAAAAAAACGACCGCGTCTTCAAGCAGGTTGTCAAGCAGCATTTCACGTGCAACAAAATCACGTTCAGTTAATTCTTGCAAAAAGCCATCTTATAGGGGTGAAATTGAAGGTCTTGATGGAGAATTCGTCGAAGAGTGGTGTCAGAAATTCCCAGAACAGCGAGTGAGTGTTTGCGAGCCGAAAGCAAAACTGACTGCCTCATTCTTTCGACATTTTCCGGAGTTCTGGTGGTCCGTTAATGTCCACTTCTGGGTTTAGCGACACTCCCGAAATGAGTTATCCCACGACAGAATCGAATGACTGCCAGGAACGGGCCTGAGAGGAGGAATTTCAAAGCGAGCGTGGAAGTCACGTGGCGTAGCGTCAACTGAGCGACCGTTTGAAAAGGAGCTCTCGACGGCGAAGGCCGACTGTTGTCTAGATAAAGAACTTGATGGCAATTAACTAGAGGAAGAAAAAATCTTGGGAATTTCCCCCTCCAGTCGCACTACCTTTCACCCCTCTACCCACCCAATTCACAGCTCGAGAGTTTTTTCAAATAAATAAGTTTTTTCTGGCTCACCTTGTACATATATCAGACTTAAAATGACTATGCACACCTTTAAAAATCATATGTAAATTGCAGGAAACCACCAGATGATCCCTATAGTGTGTCACAATAACGTGAGTGTAAGAGAGTGATGTATAAGGAATAAGGGCAAAGAGGTAAAAATGTTGGCAAGAGCTTTATCAGACTTTCAGTGCAATAATCGCATAGTTATTTCACAAAGGAGGCATTTGGATTATTTTTTACGTGGTAGAAATATCGGCCATCTGGAATGTGGGCGTACTCAGTTGGAAGTATCCGAGAAATTTGGAATCGCCCAGAATGTCATCTCCAGGCTTTGGCAACGATTCCAAGATGATGGTAATGTGAGTGGACGTTACAGCACAGGTCGCCCCCGAGTTACAGCGATGAACAAGGACAGGTATTTGGCAGTTACTGCCAAGAGAAACAGACGGAGCACAGCATCAGACCTGCCTCGTCAGCACTGTTCATCCATTGGTACGACAATTTCAAGGTAGACCATGTACATGCTTACGGCAGATTGGTCTATATGCTCGTAGGCTTACCAGATGTGTTCAACTTACTGTAACTCATTTTCGCCTGCGGTAGAATGGAGTAGAGAGCATACATCGGGGACATCGCAACAGTGGGCTTGTGTGATGTTTTCCGACGAGTCCAGGTTTATCTTGCAGTTTGATTATCCCTGGACTTTCATATGGAGAGCGCCAGGTACCCATTACCAACTAGAGAACATCATTGAACGACATCGTTACGGTAGTGCGTTATTGCTCGTTTAGGGGAGAAGTTATTCTGTGTTCCAGAACTGACCTGCATGTTCAAATTGGAATCATGACAGGCCAAATCTATCGGGAAGTCATTCCGGAACAACATGTATGTTTGTTTCGGGGCGCCATGGGTGCAGAATTCGTCTTCGCCGTACAAACATCGTAAACGAATACCTTCGATCGGAGAATATCATCCAGTAAGACTAGAATCCATTAGATTATGTGTGGGACATGATTGGCCGAAGAAATATAGCCCGTCAACCACCTCCTACGTGTCTATCGGAACTTCGGAGAGCATTGCTTGATGAGTTGTGTAATATTCTCCAAGATCAGATCAATAATTTCATACTCAGCATGCCTAGGCGTTGTACGGACTATATTACATCGTCTGGGAGACATACTACGTATTAACCATCTTACCAACCATGTAATATAAGTTTTTGTAAATATTTTTTTAGTAATTTGTTTCAGGGAGCAAAAAATTGTAATTTTTATTAATGATATCAAACATATAGCATCTTTTTTTGATGTTTACTTTTCGTTTAATAAATAGGCTTTACAAATAAGTCTCATTAGATTCGCTTCTGACTATTTCTTTTCTTGAACTTGCATTATCCTTAATTTATGGACATGAGTGTATTTATCCTTTTTTTTTCAGGATAAATATATTAACACTTAAAGGAGTTTAAATAATATGTTTACACCTAAATGTGTTTAAACATGTTTTTTAATAATTCTAAGCTTTTAAGAGCGATTGCACAAATTACTGACGTTACACATTCTAGTATAAATTTCCGATTAATAAACTGGTTCCTTCTATCCTAGATATCCCATAGAATAATTACTCTCAATATTATATAAATATAATAATTCTTCCTATAAATTTGTTTATTTTCAAATTTCTATTCATATCAGAAGCAGCAAAATATAGGATGACTATGGCTTAAAAAAGTGCACCAATAATGGAAATTATAAATATGTAGAATAAATAAATGTAAATTTGAAATTATGTTCTGCGATTTGTGCACCACATCTGCTGTTCTGTATGCGTGTTACCATGTAAATGAATCCTTTCGCAATCAAAAGTATTGGTATGTAACACTTACTAGCCGGTAAAGCATGGAGAAAAACTGATTTATATATATCAGTGAATAAAATGCATTACTTTTTATTATGTACTCGTGAAATATAGTGTGTCATTTTATGTTTGTTTATTAGTGATAAAAATTGTATATGCTGATAACAAAATGCAGGACTAAAAAACTAAAAGAATACAAATAGAATTTTTTTCTTCTTTCAAATCCGTCAGTAAAATATTAATTTTAACAATAAAACTACAATTTCTTTTAACACGCTCGCTGCCATTTTTCTTGCCTGTGATTCAGTCCACTATTTAATAATATGCTTACTTTTCTGCTATCTCTTAAATGTTGCAAAAAACGGAATATCAAATTAGTTAGTAGGTGTGAATCACAAGTGATTGATATGCTGAACAATGTGTTAAAAGAAGGAAATGTAAACAAATATAAACTAAACATAGACGTATTTTACTCGCATCCTCGCATCAATTTGAATGAGAAGTTTTATTGTCTTCCGAATTTGAATGACACAACCGTCAACATGTTAAGCAATATAAAATATATTCAGTTTTATTTATTTCGCTTATAAGAAAACTCTCCATTTTTATGCTTTAAACGTATTGACAGTTCAGGATCAGATGCAATTTAAGCAGAATTTTCAATATTGTTGAATATTCTTTTGACGGGAAGAATCAAACTCCTTCCAGAAATTTCATTGTTAGTATTTTATCATGTATATGATAAAAATCGATTTTAACATGCAGATTGAAATTTTAAAAATAAGTTCAATCACAAAAAAAAAAAATAATAATAAACCGACGCTCAGATAATATATAAACCTCACACATCTAAATGGAAACAACTCCTTAACAGGATGTGCCAAATATCGCCCGATGTTATCATGATATGTTAATCAAACTGAGCATTCTAGATAATTTTTCCATGTGGAATCTATTCATGACATCAAAACAGGGCGTTTCCATATTGTCACAAACTCCTCCCATCTTGGAACTTTGAAATCCGACAGCAGCGCCACCTTTCTTCAGTTGATACCGAGACCTGCCAGTGAAAGCATCAATAGATGGTCTTCGGGTGAAATCTAAACTTAATTTTGAGAAGTTTTTGATTCCAAATGTCATTTTGTGTTTGTTTTGTGTGCGTGACGTGATAATAAATGTTTCGTCTCCAAGATTGTGGATTATTTTGGACATTTATGAATTACTTTCGAAATAATGTGAAAGTTACTTGGAAAAATTTAATAGCCATAGGTCTTTAACTTCTTGGATACATCCTTCATAAATTGAAACATCATTTGCGATGTGGTGATAGTATGAAATAATTGTTTCATCTAGAAAGTTAATATTTCAAATACAAGATCTGTGTCAAAAGAATCCTTACTTGATGCTTATAAGCGGAGGTTGACGTATGCAAATAAAAAAATTGCTAAATGATGTTAACAATTTTAAAATATTTGCTTTAGCAACAATTTTTAAAATTTAACTTAAGCAATTGTATAACAAATTCAAAAGCAGCAATTCTAAAATACATGAAGATAAATACATGTGATTAACAAAATAATGGAAACACTTTTGAATAGAAGTTACATTTTTGAATGCGCTTCGTAAGCCTTAAAATATAATAATAGCCACCAGTTTTATTAAAAAATAAATAGAAATTCTGGTAGTTTGTGTTGGCTTTATTAAAGTTATGAAAGTCTTGGAGTTTTTTCAAAAGCGTCGGACCTATCAGATTTTTAAAGAGGTCAAATTGTAGAAGCCTATTTACCCGGAGCAAGTGTGACAGAAACATCCCAACTCAGATTTTCAAAGAAGCTAAATTGTAGGAGCCTATTTACCTGGAGCAAGTGTAACAGAAACATCCCAACTTTTAGGCGTGTCTAGAGGTACGATGTCTAAAGTCATGACTTAATACACACAGAGTGGATAGACAAATTCGGCAAGGCAAAATAGTGGGCGAAAAGAGGAGCTTAGTGAAAGAGACCAAAGAATATTGAAGCGAATTATAATGTTTAAAAAACGAACAATTGCAGCTAGTGACCGCAGTGCTGAATCCCCATCTGGATTCTCCAGTGCCAGTGGTTACAGTTAGAAGGTCTCTTCAAAAACAGAATATTTATGACAGAGAAGCAATTTCCAAGCCATTTGTCACAAATGTTAAGAGTAAAATTGGTGTCAAACTCACAATAACTTGCCGATTGACAAGTGGAAGAAAGTAATATGGTGTGGCAAATCGTATTTCACACTTTTCCTTACAACAGGACGGATGCACATTTGTAGGACATCTGCACAAATATATGATCGTGGTTTTCTCCTTCTATCTGTCAAGAGGTGGATTTGCCATGACCTGGTTTCCTGATGGATTAATCGTAACCCTAAAAGGAAGGATCATTCGTGAGAAGTATAAAGAGATTTTAGTTGACCAGGTCCATCCTATGATGCAAACTTTGTTTCCTGCAAGAGATGGAATTTTCCGAGATGATAATGCACCTATCCATGCAGCGAGACTTATCCAGTCATGGTTTGATGAACACGTGGATGATGTTAAACAATTATTACCTGATCCCAATATAATTGAACCTCTGTGGTCTATTTTAGAGCGTTCAATACGGAATCCATATCCTCCACTGGCATTTCTCCCAGAACTTTCACAATATCTGCAGGAAGAATGGTACCATATTCCTCTAGGAATCGTTTCAACACTTCTATAAATCTATTCCTAGGCGAATCCAAGCTGCCAAAGGTGGTACTAGACTAAACTAGAAAATGATTCTTCTTAAACCTAAGGTGTTTACATTGTTGTAATAACTACAATGTAAACACTTACACTTACTTAGTGTTTATTGTATAATAAATCTTAATTGAAAAAAATTAAGCATATCGATTAAAATAATTATAAAGGGGGGGGGAAGTCCGACTACGCCTTGTGATGCTATTTAATTAATTTTTTTTTAATAACATGGTGGATGTGGCTGTTTTGCTGAACCATTTTTGTAAATTCAATTTTCTCAAGACTTTTGCAAAATTTTCCTGTTCAAATTTTCAAATCGATTGCAAATTTTTTGCTGAGTGTAAATATCAACACTTCAAATTGATTTAACAACTTGGTAATTGAAAAGCAACCATTACTAATTCTTTCCTTTTGGCTGTTATCAGGCTTATGGAATGAATTTTTATTTCGGCGGCCCCGACATATTATGCTAGTGACCGAGGATTTTAAATCGAGGGAAAATTATAGCTAAAGTTTTATCGATTAATTCTCATCAGTAAGTAACTATGACTATCCCATATTTCACCTTTATTATAAGGTGAACGACTACTAGGGAGAAAATGTGGTGTTTTACTCTTTTTCCTAAATGTTCTTTATCGAAAGAATTTAGAAGAGAAGCAGATACTAATTTGAATTTGCTGTTATAAAACCTTTTTGCTTATTATAAAATAATTAGTAACATTAGTATCCCTGGGCATTGAAAATGAGGCTGGATTTTAGAAAAGCCGAAGATTTCACTTACATTTTAATATTTTAGAAATTTGAGGGGGAAAAATATCAGTTGAATAAGTACTTCATAAACAATTTTTTTAGGATTATTATAAAATATGTAATGTAGGACAATATCTGCCTCTCAAACTTAGGTTACAAAACACTTGCTTGTTTTTCTGTGTGTTTTAAATATCATTGCCTATGTTACATATGTTTCAATGAAAACACTTTATCTTTGATTGTCAGGATTATCGAAGGGTTTCTTTTTGTCTGCAAATACTTTAATCACCCTTTCTTTTACAAATTTTTCCCCTTTCTCACTTTATGTTTGTTGATAAATTCTCTTGTACTGCAAAGTGTACCTTAAACTAAATTTAAATTAAAAGGTATTTTTTCATATGTATTCCATTTCAAGTTTTTTTTTATTGCAGTGCAAGAAAATCATGGCATCTTTCTCGATAACAAGTAAAACTATGCTGGATATTCAAGGTATTCCTTTTTTATTCCACGTGAATAATTAGAATTTAAATATCTGGTTTAATTGGTAAACATTTTTACATAGTAGGGTTATATCAAAATCTTATATAAAGTAGATAGTAGCAACAGATATTCCCTAACAAGCTCTCCAATACCTCATTGGATGGTTAAGGGGAATAATTGTATATTTTACAATTACTTTATGGTATTATTTTTTTCAACCATCAGTTTTTAAAATATGTATCAAAAATTGTATTTAATCATTAATATCCAGATTCATGTTTTACATTCGATCGTAAGTAAAATTAAATTTTTTCCTATTATTTAAAAGCAATTTAAGTAAGCATTGAAAAAATATATTAATTTTTAAAATTCTTTTCATTTCATTTTTTTCACCTGAAGAAAGTAAATGTAACAATAATATTCTGTTAAGTAATTATATTTTCAGTAAAAGGAGGTGATTTTTTCAATATTTAGTTTGCTTCATGCATAACCTAAGATGATCAGCATAAACATATTTCTTTATTTGTGGCTTCATCCAGCATTTTTATGTTTGCTCTTTGAAAAATATTAGGAGAGTGTTTTTTAAAATATTCATATGGAATATTCAGCCAATAAACGTTTGAAAAAGCCTGAAGAGCATTGTACTTTGAAAAGTAAAGTCATGTTATGTAAATATCATTTACATGATTTGACGAGTAGACAAATGAGTGAAAGACTGGAAGAAGGAAAGTAGGTTTTACTGGTCATTTCTGTTCATCTCCAATATTATATGTAGACTTTGGACAGCGTTTTAAACAGTATTAAAAAGTTAACCACACCATATAATGCTTCAAAAGAATCTGTTCATTGTTATAATAACACCAAGAAACTTGCTGAGCATAGCTAAACAAATTTCTTCAAACCACAAGTTTTCAGATATTCTAAAAAATTATTGCAAGTAGGTTTACGATGGATAGGACTATACACTTGAAGGCCTGTTCTATGGGCCTGCCTTTCGAGAATTCACCATAACACCATTTTGTATTGGTTCTCATCTGTATTGCAGAGAGAAAATTTTGTGTTCTTCGCCTATGATTCTGAATTAATTTTTACTTCTAATAACTGACACAAATGGATATGTATTGAAGTAAATAAGAATTATTGATCAGGAAATATCCAGGAATGAGACTGGTAACATTATAATATGAACAAGCATCATTTTCTATACCTGCACTCTCGCCTTAAATAGATACCAGTACTCTTACTGCGTTCATTAATGATGTTTTGTTCCTTCATTTTTATTTATTTATTTTACTTTGTTGTTGACATTTCCTCTCCTGATTTATAATATGTTCTATTATCAACCAACACTGTGCAAGATTGTGAATTGGATTTTAATAGGTTTGAAATCCATGGAAAAATGATTAGAATTGCCTAAAAATGATAAAAAAATTATGTTATTATCTTGGTGCAATATCTTAGTACTCACCCTTATTCTCCAACCATCAATTCATCTTTCAATCATACTGTAAAAGAAGGTTGAAAAAATGTCAACTTATCCTGTCTTTCAAAACAGACTGCAGGATCTTGTCAATTGCTTCTCACGGTATTCGGGCATATCCCATATTAACATGCCTCTCTGAATTGTGTCTAAAAAATAGTACACCGTCTCTAATAAATAATATTATTGCTTATTGTTATAAATAAAGTTTATTTTATCTTATTTATTTATTATTTTTGAAGATGCAAACTGCAAATTCTGCGTCGCTGTCAATCTTTGATCCGTTCTTAATAATTACTATTTTCTCTATTTTCTTTGAATGTCATAATATTTCTGTTGCTGTAATGGTCTGAAGTCATCAAGGTTGTTGATATTTTCTATTATGGAATGCTTTTTCTTTTGTAAATGCCAAACATGGAATTTTTAAAAATAAGTTTTCAGCTGTTATGCACAGGGGATGAATCTCACTCAAGACATTCAAAGCATTTATGAGCGAAGTTTCTATAACATTGTATGGTTTTAATTAAAAAACTGTGAGTCTTGTGTAATTGATTATTTTGTTTATTAATGAGAGTTCCAGATCAGATGCTAACTTATTTTACTGTGCCTACCGGTA
Source organism: Argiope trifasciata (assembly GCA_026543055.1). NCBI lineage: Eukaryota > Metazoa > Arthropoda > Arachnida > Araneae > Araneidae > Argiope > Argiope trifasciata. The sequence goes on along the minus strand of JAPMOQ010057606.1, from coordinate 72,982 downwards.
TATTGAAGTGGTAAATGATATGATTTTATTATTTATTAAGCTATAAATATTTTGTGCCGACTATATATAACTCATTGTTCGTGTTTAAATGTATAGATGGAACATCTGATGCCCTGTACCTGTAACCATTATTCATAGTGAATAGTAGAGTAAGCATAGAAATGTCCCCTCTATTAAAAATGAAACAAAAGATAAAAACAGCTTTGCTTATGACATTCTTATGGAATTACGAATGAAAAGAAAATAACGCAAATGCAGAGACTACACTAATACACTAGTATCATTGAAAAATATGAGAGTATTTTTTATGATGTAATAATAATTATTTATTGTAATATTGCTCTATATAGAGTTATACCTCTCGGTGAAGCTGAATCGTGCTTTTCTTTAAATTCGAGTTGTAAAAAGTTGGCCCTGTTTTGAGGCATGATTTTTTTGCTTCATCAAAATATTTTTTCTTTCTGCTCATGTAAATATTTTTCAATAGAAAAAAAAGTCATACATGGAATGTGATAATTTTAATTAACCTTGTGACTGCAACATTAAAAAAATCAAATGAAAATTATCTTCACTTTTAATTTTTAGTAACTTAGCAGCTGAAAAGTCATGTATTTTCTGAAGTTCGCAATATGTATATTTTTCCTGCTGATGTAAAATGAAAGAAATGTAAAGCGATTGCATGCTATTAAATTTATACTTTATTTATTAATACACAAAATTAAGACGAGAATACAAGAACAGTTTTAGATAACGCCCGCACTTATTGTAAGCGACCAGTTCTGATTTTTTTAAAATTTACTTTTAGAGCGTTCATACTGAATTTTATGTAAATGCGATTTTCTTCAATTCTGCAATGTTTTGCCATATGAACTATGTATATCACTTCAAATAATATTTCTAATTACAGTTGGATCGATTAAAAAGTATTCAGATCAGCATTTTTTTAAATATACAAAATATAAGAAGAGAATGTATTGTAAGCATAAAGAAAGTGGGGGGGTTGAGTAGATTTGAAAATTTCGAAGTTTTTAATTTTTAGACCAAGAATTCGAAAAATCGTGTTTTGGTATTATATTTATCTGTAAAGGGAAGGAGGGGGGGGGAAATTTTTGAGATTTCTGTCAAATTTGGGACAAGATTCTTTTAAAGAAAGTTTATCCGTCTATCCATTTTGAGTTCATGTTAACTCAAAAACGCTAAGATGAATGAAATTCGGTACATCATTTTATCATCAAAAATTATATGCATTGAATTTTAGATCACATCCGTCAACATGGTGACCGTCTGTATATCAGTTTATTCGTTTATAGATGAACACGAGAATTCGAAAACGCAACGAATTGTATAAATCATATGCTTGGTGAGCAAGATTTTCGATCTACATAAAAAGGTGGACCAAATCGGTTGAAAGAAAGACACCTAAATCTCATGGTTGATTTTCTAAATTGAATGCAACCCTAATATTACGAACTCAAAAACTAATATATTAAGTTATAAATATTATATATAGCACTTTATACACACGCAAGAATTCGGTCGGAGGAGAGAACTTGTTCTTGTAGATTTGCCATGACTTTGGAGAGTTCACTACTTCTTTGCCCTCCCTTAACATCGTGATACGTTTAGAGGATGCAGACTTCCCTTATCCTCGTGATACGTTTAGAGGATGCAGACCTCCCTTATCCCCGTGATACGTTTAGAGGATGTAGTCTTATATGGGAAAGCAGAAAAGTAAGCACTATATTGTCTAAGCATAATAAAAAATAAGACGGAAGGATTCTTCCCCTTCCTTTTTAGGGCCATTTTTAGCCGATATGCATAATTGTTTCCAGCGGGTCCCGCACTAAAATGCTACAGAAATACACTCACATTTAATCAAAATAAAATCAAGCATCGGTGTATTTTTTATCATAAATTTTAAGATTTTTAAATTGGTTTTCTAATCTAGGTGGCCCATTTTTACCTTCATTATTTTACGCTGAAATGCAGTCGCAAAGACAGAGAGAAATATCGTCATTTTGTCACCTCTCACGAAGATCTTAGCTTCAAGCATAAAGGGATAGTTCTTGAAGGAGGCAATGCTTAAAATAAGAAATAGTTGGAGAGGGAGAGGAAATAATTTAAAATAGAAAAAACAGTGTGAATTTTTAAACTGGAGAAGAAGAAAAAAACTGTTTTATAGTCTTAACTTTGCTCTGTTGTAACCAAGTTGCATGTATGCAAGTATAAAAATGCCTTATGTTTATTGTGTTAGAATCATTGAGTTTTTATTACTTTCAGGCACTGTATGAACAGAGAGAACAAACCGCTAATTATGAACCTGTAAAACCATATTTTCCCGTAACATTCAGTCTTTGCAAAGAAATATCCTTTACAAATGATGTTGATGAATCTGAGCTTACATTCTTATGCATTGGTTTACCATTCAGACAAAAGTTAATTTTATCCATATATACCATTTTCCAAACACATATTCTTACCTCTTTTAATTTATCTAAGAGCAATATGAATTTACATGAGTGCATGATTTGCCTAATGACTTATTTTCAATTTATTTTTAGGGTGCATTGAAGAGTTAAAGAGAGATTTTTCATTAAAAAAAACTCCTGTCAATGATGATTGTACACCACTTCATTGCTTAGAAAAACAGATAGAAACTGTGTTGCTACTAAGATTAAAAGGTAAATTGAAGTCTTTGTTATAGATATGTCTTATACATTTCTACTAATCATAACTTTAGCTGTCTATATTTTAGAAAATTTATGTGTTGGAGCATTACTTGGAAAATATTCCTACTACTATATCTGTAGTTGGACTGTTTTTGAGAAATTTCTGTATAATTTACAGATTTATGTTTATTGCATGCAAATTTTTTTTATGTGAAAATATTTATCATTTTTATGTTAGTTAAAAAATTTGAATTTCTAATTTTCTGGTGAAAATTTTGCAGTTTAGAAAAATTTGGCGGCATTCCCTGTTCCTATATCGCTGCATTTAAATTTCAGTCGTATTCTGTTCATATTCATATGATGATTGCTTGGAAACTTAAATCACATTATTTTTTATAGTGTGTAAGCGTTGTAAACTCCTCCTTATCCTTAGAAGAAGATATTAAATTTCAACCAAAATCGATAAATCAACTTGAAAAGGCATTTCAAAATTCATTTACAGTAGGTGACTTAAACGTACAATTAAAACCTTATCTCAACAGTGGATTTTTTTTATTGACTAGTTGCGGTACCATTTTTTTAAAAACACGACAAAGGGTAATGCATTTTTTAAAAATATTACAGACTTGTCTCTTATTTGAGAATTATTTCCCAAAATTTTGGATTAATAACAGCGGATAATCGAGAGCGTATTAATGCCTAATTTAATTAAAATTTTAAATTTAGTAAAATGTTTAAATATCTAGGATAATTAATTTATTTGCATTAACTATAAAAACCTATAGAAACTGCATTTGAAAATATAATTTTATTACCATGATTCAACATATATTTTTTTATTCATTCCTTTTATTTGCAAAACTGATTCGAATTATTATTGCTCTAAGATTCACATTATAGGAAGGGAACAGAGACCGTATTTTCAACTCTTAATGGTAGTAAAATGAAATGGACAAGAAAAAAAAAATTGTTATTCAGTAATATTCATACTGTTTTTGGTTGTAAAAGGGGGAAGGGAGTATTCAGTATTCATTTTATAGCCTCATTTTAAAAGTATTTTTCTTTAAATGAATACCGAGTTGTAAACAAATTTGGCACCTTTGCAGGGATATTAAAAAGAAACAATATATATATATATATATATATATATATATATATATATATATATATATAATAATGTAAAAGCTCCTTATTCGCGGGGTATATGTTCCATAAATATGCCGCGAATACGGAATTGTAATTTATATGGAATTATAGGGGATACGTTCCTACGTGACAAAATAAAGAAAAAACAAATACAGTCGATTCCGGTTAATCGGACCACATCGGCACGCGATCATGTTGGTCCTAATAACCGGCTGGTCCGATTACACGAACATGCCCAATGCTACAAGACGGGACGTGCTATACGTAACATAATAAAATGTCATTATGACCTTTACTGTGCGGCACACGCGTATGGCGAAATACAAACAAGAACTACTGTTGCTTAAGAACTTTACTTCATTGAAAAATAAATTTACTAACAAATTCTTCGAAACGATCTACACGATACTCAGCATGCGAAGCACAATAAAAAAAAGTTCATATCAAATTCCAGTCAACGTTTGAAGAACTTATCCAGTGTGATCTGACACGTTCTGTTGACGGACTGCACTTTAACAAAATCACTACAAACATCTAACGCAGCAATGGGACTGCCTTCATTTCCCTCCTGCATGAAATAGCGACGCAAAGTGGTTGTATGACTCTTTCGTACGAGTCATTTGCGTACGAGTCATAAAACTGTCAATCAATGGTCCCGTTTACAATGGGATTATGTTACTGTAAAGGATGAGTTTTTGAAGAGGATGCAACATTTTAAACGTTATCTGAAAGTGTCAGATTTGGCGAGAGTTAACATACTTAACAAAATTTCGAATACTTAATGTTGTTTAATACCATTTCATGCGATATTTTCCTCTTGGTTTTTATGAAGCATGAATTGCTTTTCAAGGAGTTTATTCAAAAAATATGATAAAAATTAATGACCAATGATATTTTTTTCATATAAATACTATATCGACTTTGGAACAATAATCTAGATTTTGGTAAATGAATTATTTTACATGAATATAAAGATTTGCATTAAACAAAAGAATTTTGGTTTCATTAGTTTTTATTTTATTTCTTCTTGATTCGTTTGTTTAATTCAGTAAGTTTGAACACTGAAATGTATGTTACTTAAATATAGGAACTTTAAAAAAAATATTGTTTTTTAAGTATGGAGTACAATTAAATGGTGTTAAAAGCACTGAAATTATTTGTAAGATGGGAATAGTTATAAAAAAAAATCTTGAAATGACGTAAGCAGTAAGAAAAGATTCCAACTATACGAATGTTAATTTTCCGTGCTATATATTTCTTTTACAAATTTAAACTTTTCTGTTTATCATTGTAGATTTAATTTCAATGCTGTTACATTTAAATGAAAAATCTGCTCAGATAAAGATAAATTATTTGTTCATTATACGACTTTGAATTTTATATATGAAATATTGTTATTACACAGTGCATAAAATAAATAGCTTACTAAATCAGAAGTATATTAATATTTTGCCAACTGATCCTTTTTATCTGCGAAAATTTGTAGGTGATATTAGCTGAATTCAAATTTAATTTTCTTCTAGTGACACTATTTATTAAACCCTAATTACAAATCTATTGATAAAATATAAAACAGAATTAAAAAAAATATTTACTTTAATGTACGTAGTAATAAATTTACATTAATATATGCAGTATATGTTCTTCAGAAACTTTAATTTTTTTTATAGATCGTTCCTGTATGTAAAATAAGCCATTAACAATAGTATTAAATGAAGCTCTGGTAATTTACCCTTGAACAATATAAACCTACACCATTATTGAAATTTTTACTGATTATCTATGCGTTTTTTAACCATATTTTAAGCAGTGTAATTATTTCTAATTTCAGAAGAATTCATGGCCATTTTAAACCTTCCAGGGGTACTGTGATTATGCAAATCTCGAAACAACCTTTTCCCTCCAAATTTTTTACTATGTATTATGTATTTGATTCCCAGAAGTTCAAAAGCTTTGAACAGATTTAATTTCAAATAGTAGGAAAGTTATCAATTGTTAAATTCTTTATTGACTTATGTACTATTAATCATTTGAAATGTACATTTAAATGATCAGCTTCTCTTAAAACAATTAGAATCGTTTGTGATGGTAATAATTGAGTTTAGGCGTAATTTTTTAGAATGGAATTTCTGTTTTACATTTTCTTTTAAAATTTATTGATTTTTATTTGAGAACTATATTTAGCATACTTAGACTGTGAATGAATAATTCAGAGAATTCAAGCGTAGTAATGCAAGCGTTCTTGATGTATTTCGTCGTATACTTTAAATTTACCACCTTTGTCGTCCAGTTATCTATCTGTCTGTCCGTCTTTTAAATTTTAAAATGCTGTAAAAACTATTTTTTTACTGTAAATTTTTAGAAAGTTATAACGAAAATAAAGTCAATATTTCTTTTATTTTTTAATTAAATTTTTTAAAAATCACTTTTCTATCCTTCAAAGTAAATATTTGCCAAATTTCATAGCTAAACGGTATGGTGTGTTGAGAGGCAGCATATCTCGTACACATAGAGACAAAACTTTTTTTCTTATGTTTACGCATCAAAACTTAGTTAAAACGCCAATACCCTTTCCCGCCAAATACTCTTGCCAACAGATAACACGTTTTTTGCAAACCTAGACTAATTACTCCCTACCCCCTTTTTTCCAATTTGCTTAGAGTGATTTATTGGTCTTTTATGACCTGTACGGAAGTGGTAGTACGCATTTGTCCCAATACCCGCAAAGTTTCATCGCATTTCCTTTCATCCTGTGTTGTCACTTGCACCCACTCATTAGGGGCGTCATCATCACTTTCCTGGTCTTTCGATGCTGTAATGTGTTTTGCTGTAATTCGAGCTACAATTTCAGCGTCGTAATCTTCATTTTTATCGTAGCATTGAAGCTCGTTGTCAATGGATAGAAATTCTTCGTAATTTTCGACCTGTTGAAGATCCACATTTTTCTCACCATTTTCACTTTCAATCAGCAAGTCCACATCCACCTCCAAGACCAAATGCTTAAAGCCACAGTGAGAAATACAGTCCTGCATTGTCTCACTGCTTATATTTTGACAGCTATCGGCCAAAAATGTAACTGCTTGTAAGATGTTGACCTTTGCACTGACTTCTCTGGCTGTTGATGATGATGAGGTCAGCAAACTTTCATCAATTGCTTCAATGACGTAATTAACCAACCTTTCACTATAAAAGGTCTTCAAATTTTTATGATGCCCATGTCCATTGGCTGTACCAAAGCTGTGGGCCTGGGAGGTAAAAATTCCAGGTGGATGTTTTTTCCAGGCATTTTGGCAGGGGAGACAAGACGTGCATAGTTCACTGACTAAAGTGTTCTGAAGAAACTGGTTTACGTGGGATTTAATTTCCCCGAAAAGCGGAGAAGCAGTGGTTCCTCACTGGCGGCTACCGAGCTGCCCGTTCTAAGAAACAAAGTGCTTGCTCACCTCCCACTGGTTCTTTTCCCTTTTGGACTTCCTGCTGTACACAGGCGACTTGTGGCTTCTTTTTCGTCTTCCCTGCCACGTTCTTTGGTCCGTTTAAACGGAATTTTGGTTCAAATAAGCGAATAATATTAGGCTTATGTACATAGGATTTGTTTCGGTTCTTTAAGATTCGGTCCGAATAAGCGGCTGGTCCGATTATCCGGTGGTCTAATCAACCGGATTCGACTGTATATAAAAAAATCAATTTAATTGAAACTTTTGAACATTTTGATTAATTATCTTAAGGCTTAGGCAATGGTTTGAAGAATTTTGTAATTTTCCCTTGCTTGGAAGTTTTTAAAAGCTCCTTCAATTCAGACTGATACGCAGCAGTCGCATTAGCAATTTGCCTCTTAAAAATAAGACTTCGTTCCATAGACGGATCAATGTTCATAAAGAAATCACAAAACTCATTTGCCATTCTTAAACCTTCACTTAGATTTTTCAAATGAAATGTCACGTTTCCAGTGCTTGTTGAAACCTCTTCTTCAATGGGCTGTGAATTTAATATTTCCTCCAAGTCGGTTTCAGTCAAATCTTCATCTTGCGATTCAAGCAATTCCTGAATGTCACTTGATTCTATCTGTTCAAACCCATCTTGTCCTATTCCATTCGCGATTTCGGCTATGTTTGCAGTCAAATTTTGAACTTGCACAGATTCTTCGTCATTTTCTGCAGTCAGAGCAGGCCTCAGTTTTTTTCAGTATGACTTCAATGTGTGTGGCTTCAGTTCTTCCAATGATTCTTTTATGTTTACGATGCATTTTGCTATGTCAAATTTCTTCCAGCATTCCATAACATTCATATCAGGATTACATTCCATATTATCTAATATGATTTTGAAGGTTCGTATAATGTAATAGAGCTTAAAGGCCTGGATTATTCCTTGGTTCATAGGTTGAAGCAAAGCCGTCGTGTTGGGTGGTAAAAATGTCACTTTTATATTTGGATGCATAGTTTCAAGTTCACGAGGATGACCTGGTGCATTGTCCAAAACTAGAAGTGCTTTAAAGTCTAAATTCTGTTTTTTTAAATAAATTTCAACATCAGAAACAAAACAGTTCCGGAACCAGTCACAAAAATTAGCGCTTGTAACCCACGCTTTCTTATTAGCACGCCAAAACACTGGCAGGCTGCCCTTGCTTTGATTTTTTAAAGCCCGAGGATTAAACGATCTGTAAAGCATCAGTGGCTTAAAAACACAATCTCCAGATGCATTAGAACAGAGGTGTCCAAACTTTTCGTGGCACGGGCCGGATCGAAATTAGATCCATGTTATACGGGCCACATGTATATACAAATTGAAAAATATCATTATGAGTAAAGTAGCATTAAATACTATTTTATTGTAACTTGAAAATACAAAATACTAAACAAACAAAGTATAATTATATAATTATTTTATATAAATTGAAATATTTTCATGCAACTTCTAATGCGAATGATGAAACTGTTTTTTTTTGTTGTTGTTGAAGAACGTCTTTATAGTTGGGATCAAAATGTGTTACACCAATCATAAGCAATGACTGCAAATGATCATCATATAAATTTGCTCTATATTTTGATTTGAGTTACTTCATGCGAGAAAAAGTTTGTTCGCACACGTAAGTAGTCCCAAACATTGAAATGAATTTACGAGCAAATTTCTTCAAATTTGGAAACTCTTTTGCATCCAAATATTTATAAAAATCTATTAAGTTTCCTTCCTTGTATTTGTCCTTGATTTGTTCGTTTGCTTGAAGATCAATAATTTCTATTTGAAGCTGGCTTGAAATTTCAGCAACGTTGCAATCAAATGGATTTTGGAACAGCCGAATTTCTTTTGAATTCATGTCCAAATCAGAAAATCGCTTTTGAAATTTTGCTTTTAAATCGGCGATGATCTTTACTGCAAATGCAATTGGAATTGTTCTGCAGTTTTTTTTATTAAATTCTTCGCAGCACGGAAAATGCGTAAAATTACATTCAGTCACTTGACTTTCGAATAATTGTAGTTTTGTTCGAAATGCTTTAATTTGAGATTATAAATCGCAAATTAAATTGTTTTTCCCTTTGAACTTTAAGTTAAAGGTATTTACGTGTGTCACAATATCTGCAAAAAAAGCCAACTTCCAGAGCTATGCAGCATCCGATGAAAGTGATTCAGGATGTTTTTTCTCTACAAGAAATAAATCAATTTCACTTCTAAGCTTAAAAAACCGCAATAGCACTTTCCCACAACTAAGCCATCGAACTTCAGTGTAATACGACAAGTCAACGTACTCGGATTCAATTTGCTTAAGAAAAGATTTAAATTGCCGATGATTAAGTGCGTGTGATCGAATAAAATTTACTACAGAAGCAACTGGCTTCAAAACGCAGCTTATATCGACATGTTTTATACATAATGCTTGTTGGTGGATAATACAGTGCAGAAAAATTGGTATTGATGCTCCTGAAGCTTCACAAGCTTTTGTAATTTGTCCAACCACGCCGATGTTTGTACCAGACATGTTTCTTCCTCCATCAATTGTCACATTTTGGAGTCGATTCCAGTCTAAGTTAAACTTCATCAACGTTTTTTCTACTTCTTCGAATATATCTTTTCCAGTTGTAGTACTATGCATGCTGTTAAGGGAGGCCAATTCTTGTGTGACATTAAGTTCGTCATCAACTCCACGAACAAAAATTAAAAGTTGTGAAGTGTCATCAACATCAGTTGATTCATCCATAGCAAGAGAATATTGAGAATATATTTTTTTATTTAGTCTTATAACTTAACAGCGCGATAGACATTTGTGTTTGGTCAAGTACAACAACTCCGTTTTGTTGGTCTCGTAGTTTTTCGATATACCTTTATGAAAATGAAAAGGTTTGGGCGAAAATATCATTATGTTTTAAAACCCTCCGCGGGCCGGATAAAATCACTTGGCGGGCCGGGTTTGGCCCGCGGGCCGTAGTTTGGACACCTCTGCATTAGAACATAGCAGCAGTGTAACTCTACCCTTTGCTGCCTTAAATCCAGGAGCAGACTTTTCGTTTTTAGAAATCAATTCTTTTGTTTGGCATTCTCTTCCAAAACAGTGCAGTTACGTCTGCATTAAATATTTGCTCAGGTTTGTATCCTCCATCAGCTACTAAGTTTGCAAATTCTTCTGGATATCGATCTGCTGCAGCAGTGTCTGCAGATGCTACTTCTCCAACGATTTTAATGTAACGCAATGATTGTCTCACCTTAAATTTATTCAACCAACCTTTCAATGCTTGAAATCCTCTATCTGTACATTCACCACTACAGCTACCATCAGGTTCATTAAAATGAGGGATTCTTTGCCTTTTCCCAGACCCTTGGACCACTCAGTGGCACCCTTTTTTGGTTGCGGTCTTCGATCCATAATGACAACGCCACTTCCATTTTTTCTATTGCTGGATCACGAACATTTTTCGCTGACAGTGAAGTTGAAGCTGCAGACTACCTTATTTTATCTTCGGATTTTTTTATCGATCGTACAGTCGATTCGTTGACATTGAATGAGCGTGATATGGATGCACATGACTCTCCAAGGCGTAAACAATCAAGCATTTTTATTTTCACTTTAAACGGTAACACGGATTTTTTTCGTGTCGAAACTCGTTTCTCATTTGTTTAGTTGACATTATAAATAAGAAAAACAGTGGTAGAGACGTGTTACTCGATAAGTAAGTAATTTTTGTAAGGAACGTGAAAAACGAAAAGATGAATCACGCAAAGCCGCTTTTACCATAGAACGGAACAACAACATTAAAAAATAATTTTGACTCATCTGGGAAGACAGGAGTGGCGCCAATGAAGAAGCAAAAAAAAAAAAAAAAAAAAAGACTTTAGTTTATTATTATTATTATTATTGCCTGTCTATTCATTTTTCTTATTCATGTTTCCTGTGTATTATTGTATTCAATTAAGTCATCGATTCTGTATTCGTATAATTTGCTCCAGTCTTTAATCGTTATATTAAAGACTGTAGCATTATGCAAAAGTGTAATAAGATCTATTTTATTTTTTTTACTAGTTATTTAATGGCATTTACAAAGGATATTGGGTTAGACACCTATTGGAATCCTTTTATTATTGTGTATGTACTCATTAGATCCGCGAATAAAGAAATTGTTAACCGCGAATAGAGGAATTGGGTCACAATTTTTTGATCCGTGAATGAAGGAAGCGCGAATAAGGAGCTTTTACTGTGTGTGTGTATATATATATATATATATATATATATATATATATATATATATATATATAATATAAACTTTGTTGTTCATTGGAAATCCAAAATAACTGTTGAAAATTTTAAGTCAATACATTTGTTTGTGTAATCCCATCCAGAAATAAGAAAATATCAATATGGTATGATACCTCATTCCACACTTCCCCCCGCATTTTATAGTGCCACGCTTTGCAGTACAATAAATATGCGGCTCTAAAGTTCGACTACGTCTAGGGTTTATACAAAAACCGACTTTTTGAAAAACCGGTTTTCGAATTCCATGTTTCCAAAAAACTGGTTTTTGAATTTATATCAAAAAAATAGAATATAGAAAAATAGTTTCTGTAAGTTATATAAAATAAAAAACAAAATATCTCTCTTTGTGTGTGTGTGTGTGTGTAGTTTAGTAAGTATGGTGCTGGAAATGCAATATTGGTCAATTTTGATCTGTGTGTTCTTCGAAACATTATAAATGAGTTTTATGCAAACAACAAAATTCCATCATTTTCTCGATTGCTTCCCGTGGTGAAGGAAATGATAAATTTTCCATGGAAAAGAGGAACTGTACGAAAATACTTTCATATTGCTTTTTTTCAGTACAAACACTGCAGATACCAGAGACAGATCTTAATCGAAAGGTCGCACATTGTAGCTGGAGAATTCGTTTTTTTTTTGGGGGGGGGGGGAATGAAAAAATTCTAAGAAGCAAAATGGAGTATTATTTATATAGATGAAACGTAGTTGGACTCCAATCTTTCCTTCGGAAAATGTTGGAAGGATGAAAAAATTGGTGCCGCTATCAAAGATAGCTCAGGTCATCGTCTGATTGTGGTTCATGCTGGCTTAGAATCTCGTTTCGTTCCAAATACCGGATTAATATTTAAAGCTGGGTCTGTAACTGGAGATTATCACGGACAAATGATCTTTGATAATTTTAAAAGATGGATAGTTGAGAAGCTGCTGCCTAATATTCCAACGAATTCGGTAATATTTATGGATAATGCAGCTTATCGCATAAAAGTGCTGGATCCCGTACCCGCAAAAAGGCATAAAATGTGTTCCTGGTTAGAATAATAGTAGCAAATCCCATATGATTAAAAAAAATGCGAAAATTTCAGTTACTTGAACTGAACTGATTTCGCAAAAATATTTCATTGACGAAATTCTAAAAAAAAAAACAAAACAAGAAAAAAAAAAAAGGACATGATGTTTTGAGATTTTTCCCATACCTCTGTGACTTAAGCCCAATAGAATTAATTGGAGCGGATATTAAACGTTACGCGCGAGAGAGAAATGCGACTCCGACATGACTTAGCTGTCTTGCTTCGGAAGCTATCACAAATATTGGAAATATGAGATGGGAAAAACATTGCAAACATATAAGCAAATTGAAAACAAGTATTGGGAAACTGACAGCATTGTCGAGAAGTCGTATTGGTAAATCAGTCAGTATTTATGGCTAAAAATCTTTATAGAGAGGAATTATACTTCTTTTTATTTTAATTCAAAACTTTATAGATATAGCACTTAATTTCTGAAAATAAGTTATTGTTATTCCTCTTATTTTCAGCATTTTCATTGATAAAAAATGCATTGATCCTAAACGATAAATTTCTTATATTCTATTGCTGATTCTTATTTGAAAATTAGTCTAATTTAAAAATAACAGCAATCTTTGATTATGAACTTTTGTTTGTTTTGAAAAATCTTGCTAACAAATGCACAATTTCTATTGATTTGGCCATGGTTTTGGATTAGAGGTCTTTTTCTCTTTTATACATATTTATATTTTAGAATATTCTTTGTCCAATATATTTAATGTTGAATAATATTACTTCGATATCTGTTTTATAGGAAAATCTGATGTATTTATTCCCAAAAAAACTTACTGGGATTATATCTGTGCTTGTTTTTGTGTATCAAAAAGATTTCATGAAGGTATCAAGTATGTGAAGTCTAATTCTGAGGTAAGAAATTATTTGACTCTTAATCTGGTTATATAATGAGTATACAAATGTAATTGTTGTTTAGTTGCTAATTTTTACCCTATTAAAAATAAGCATGTGTTTTATATTGGCAAAATACTGTAAATGGCTAAAAGAGTTTTATATGAATCAATAAATTAACTTCTAAAACAATTACGAATTTTAAATTTTCAAACAATTCTCCTGCCCTATTAGTCGTATTCTCCAAAATGACAAATTCACATTTTAAATAAAAATCTCTACTCTTCTGTTAAAATTATGAAGCTTTAAATATCATTATTATCATTTCAATGATGTCTCAGTGAAGATCCTTCTATTAACTAACTCCATTTTCTCGGAGAAACCATTGATTGGTTTAAAATAATAAAACTGAAACCTTCATAATTCAGTCAGTTTTAGCATGGGGATAATAGATTTGCTTAAAATGTTAATATGTCAAAATGTTTTGCTAAATAAGATTGGATGATTGTATAAGAATTTAAATTTTACATTTTTTTCCAGAAATGATTTATTGACTCATAAAAAATATAACTCATATTATTTAAAGCATTTTTTTAAAAATTGGAAGTATATTCTCAACTCTAATGGTGCAAAAATCAGCCTTTGTGCTATGATTAGTATAGCGACTCTGTATGTACATTAATTATATAATTAACTGATCATTTTTTATGTATTAAGCTCTAAAGCAGTATACTATAGAAAAACTAATCTCTTCATTTCTTAGTTGAAATCATCTGTGGGAAGAGGTCGTGCTTTAATTAGGTATTGCATGATTCACAAATGCCTTGCTGATACTATGCAAATATGCTTCCTTGATGAAAAAACCACAAGGTAACATTTGTATTGTGTAATATATTAAAAGACATGTAATTATACTCATTTTGTTATTGATAGATGATTTGTTATTGATAGAATCTTTTATAAACAAAATGACTCTTATTATCTAGGAATTCATATGCCAATTTTCCTTACAGTGTTAGTTATATTTCATTTAAGATATTTTTAAGTTTTTCATATTAACCAGTTAGAAAGTTTGTTATTTTGAAACATTTCATTATTTGATTAACATTCACTTTGGTATTTTTATTAGATAGTTCTTAAAATTTATTTGTTTGCAATAATAATTATTAGCTCACATTGTTGGAATGGTCAGAAGATTTGTAAAATTATTTTGTTGCTAATTGATATAGAATATTGTATTAAAATTTAGGGTTTGTTAAATAATAATTTACTCTTCTATAAAAAAGATAAGTTTATGGAGAGTAATGTGCATTTAGTTTTAAATATATCTGTAAGTTTCCTGTTACTTATTAGATTTTAATTAGTATTTCTGTTATTCACTTTCATATAGAAGATAATTATGGCCGTTTTAAAATTACAGGAGAAAAAAAAAAAGGTATCATTAAAATGTTCTTCATAACATTATAATACAACTTTGCAGCTGTATACAAATTGTAGATGAAGTTTTTCATGAAATATTTTGTTTGCTGATTTGTTTCAATTTTTTTTTCTTAAAATTATTAATTTGTGTCAAATAGCCATGCAATCTCTGGTGTTCAATGCATTTATTTTTTAAGTATTAATGAGGTTTATCTAAAATTGAGAAATAAAGAAATGTGTATTCATTTAATCAGAAATTTAAATATGAGGAGGTTTTTATCAAAATTGAATTTCCCTTCCATTGAGCTTTAAGTACACAGAAAAAAAAAAGAAACCCTTTCTATTTGAGAATTTCACTTGCTTGAGCTGAGTATTCCAACTCTTCAAATCTTAGGATGTTTCTTAAAATTTGAATTCTGCATTTTAAATATACTGCTTTAATATGAAAATATGTATTCATTACAGTGAAATTTGTATAATATGTACAGTTCAATATTTGGATGACATGATGTATGAATGCATAATATTTCAATGCTAATAGAAGAGGCTTCATTAAAACTTCTGATAGAATTCATTGCTTGCCATTTGTTATCATCATAGTTAAGTACTCTAAATGAAGATGAATTTATATGCTTTAGATAAGTCATTTTTTAAAATTATAATATCAAGCATTCCAATACAAATAAAATAAATAAATTTTAGTGCATGTAAACATCTTATTGTATTTGATTTCTTTTCACAGAAGCTTTTATTTTGAACAAAGTCTTCCTCTTCAACCTAAATTTTGGTCTGCTTTTATTTCATATCTGTATGACTTAAACGAGATACACTTTGATTTGAATCCTCTAAGTTCAGAACTTGATGTATCTTGGCCTTCTTTTGCTAGGTATGAAATTAATATTTATATTTTTAACTATTATATCATAATATTTTAAAAAGATATATTCTATTGTTCAATTTCAGATGATATTATCTGAGTGAATTATTTTCAAGTAAATGTTGGAAAAAAACCTTTCATTCTAAAGTTCTAAATTTTTATGCTTATTATTTTTTTCTGAATATTGCCATTATCGCTTAATGTGTGTGCTATGTCATTAAGTTTTAATTTTAATGCTTGAAAATTTTAACTAAAATGTCTAAACTAACTAATTAAATGCCGTGAATAGCCATGTAAATATTTGAATAGCATTTGTACTTCCAAGCGAAATTAAATATTAAAATTTTCAACTTATTACTAATTAATGCTTTAACATGTTTCGAAAAATTGGTTGTTTTTAAACACAGTGATGATTTTAGACTACTATTTTTTCTGTAAATTGAATGGTGTATGAATTTTTATGCACAGAAATACAACAATTAATGCATCAACCCCAAAACACTATTATGCTACGATGTTTACGGCTTGAAATTTTAATAATCTTTCATTTTTTCTATATTAAATCACCTGTAAATTTTTTTACATTTCTCAGTTGATTAGAATTTGCTAACATTTATAAAGTTAGAAAATGTAGTGTTCGATGCTAGTCTTGATGAGGTTGATATAAGAGTGAGTCAAGATGTGATATTTAAGTTTTTTAAAAAAGGAGAAAAATAGCCTTTCCACATTATCTACCACGGATTCCTAGATCTTCCATTGTCAAATAAATAAATAAATTTAATTAATTCAGTTAGCTCGATTGAGTAATTCTTATTTTTACAATTTAAAAGAAAGAAAATTATTTTTTGCTGTAATTGCTCCAATGGATTCGGAGATCCGATCTCATGGATTACTCCTTTAGCCAAATACCGAAAGTGTTTACATATCAAGGCTCGACGCTGATGTAATTGGTGTTCTATTGCCTTTTAGTATCTGGGAAAATGAATACTCCCCAGAAAAATAAATACTTAATTCGTTCAAAGATCTTTTTGGGTGCCATATGACCATCAAAAACAGACATATGATGTAGTTGCAGAACCTCATTCCGACTGCACTAAGGTATTACCAATTGTCCGTTACTCGCTCCGAGTATTTTATTTTTAAGAAAAAGAAACCATCAACTTCATTATATTTACCCTTTCCCACTTCAGTATGATTCCAAACATTCGTCAAATCGGTAAACCTGCTCGGAGCGAAATCTTTCAGCCACCATGCTTTCCTTCTTCGCCTCTGTGGTTATTTCAAGTTTAAGTGGTTTTTTTAGCTTTCGGGAGATTAGCAACATAATATCGGCCCTTTGCAATAACTTGAGAAGGAAGAAAAGGGAGAGAAAGAGCCTTTTTAGTATTAGGAGTCATTAACTTTCGTTGCGAAATAACTGGATCATATAAGCTGACATTTTGTATCTAAAGCTGGATATTTGATGTTCTTTTGAAATTTAGTTATAAAAATCAATGTTGCTTCTAGAAATTTTTAAGGTGGTGTAAATTTCCTTTTGTTAAAGATTACCTCTAAATTTTTATGATTGTAATATTTAGACTTTATTCCTTTTCAAACAATACTTTGCTGTTGCATTTATGTTAAATAATACTGGAATAATCGAAATATAATTTAGTGTTCCCCCTGATACTTCCCCAAAAATCAATAATTTAATTCCATTTTCTTAAAAATAATGTTATGTGCTGATATATGATGTTAAAATAGTGCAGGCTTATTGCTATATTCATGAAAATATTCAATGAATCAATTAGGCATTTAAGGGCATAATAATTTTTAAAAGACTATATAGAAATGGATACATGAATAACTTATACTTTTGAATATTATAACATTTGTATTCTTTTGCTTCACTGAGAAAGTAATGGTGTGAATTCATGTCCATGAATGTGTTATTAAAATATATTGTATATAGAATAATTATATACTAAACTCTTTTATTTATACTTGTTTACAGAATATTCGAAGATTAAAAGAATAAAGATTTAGTGATCTAATGCGAATGAAGTGATATTAAATTTTAAATGCTAATTAAATAAAAATAAATATTCCCCTATGACATTATAGCTCATTATCTCAATGATAATTGATAAATATTAGGCCAATGAAGCGTGAGATGCTTTCCCTGAAGTGCAGCAAGAGATATAGATCAAGTATATTTAATTTTTTTTTTTCTTATATAATTCTAAATGCATTATTTTTTTTTTTATTTTGCTATGTTTAATTTACATTTCTTGTTATTCATATCAATGACAGCTCCACAACTCTTGCTACTTCAATTGTCAATTTTTGAAAGGGTGCATTTCAAATCATTTTTAAATGCCAAAGCTTTTTGTAAATTATATTTCAGTTAAAGAAAGAAATTTTATTTTCAGTATTTGTATGTGTTTACAACTTTAATTCCAATTTTCTTTCTTAATTTGTTCCCTCTAGAAATGTGTTTTAAAAATGCAGAATAATTAATCTGTATGAATAATTCTTATTGTCAGCAAATGCTTGCTTTATGATTTGGACATTTGGTTTAGTATTTTTTCCTCCACAGGGAAGGATGAGGGATAGTTTTGGACAAGGACTAGACATTTTAATCGAATCTTTTGAGCGAAACTTAAACAGCAGAAATATAATTTGGTATTTTAATAATTTAGATTATTTTTATATTTTAAAATTGATTGGGAAGTGTTAGAAACAAATAAAAGATTAAGCACAAATTAGAGCTACTTGGACTTGTTGTTACTCTTTTTATTAATGCGCTTTGACACACTTTTAAAAATGTTTGGAGCTCTAATATGAAGTAGTAGAGATTATGTAAATCCTGGTATTTCAGTTTTGTACAATTTTCTAAATAAATATGTTTCTGAAGTGCAGTCTATTAAGTTTTTACAATATACATGAGCCAGGAGTTTTCTTCATTTAAAAGTTTTCAAATAACGCGACTATGACAGCTTTTAAAATTTTGTTGTACAAATTTAACTTGATGGAGAGCCAAATGAATCGATTCCATGAAATGGTCTGCGTAATTATTTACAATAATAAAGAAGTTTTAATGCAATAATTTTGCATTAGAATAATTCAGATAAATGTAAGTTTTATTGGATTCCTGTCCTTTGAGAAGAGAAACAGATCTTAACATACGAAGTCATCAAATATAACATAATTTTATTTTAATTGGCTGGTGGCTACTGTTAAGGGACACAGTATGTGCATCCTCCCCGAAGCAGAATGAACATTTCTGTCATAACATACGGTTTGTTATGATTGAAATATTACATGTGTTATTGTTCAGATATTAAAAGAACCATTAAAAAATTACAATTTTCTTATGTTGTTTCGGAATTAATTTGTTAATTTTTATGTGATTTGAATGGAAACTCTTTTTAATAACGGTTTATATTGTTCTAGAAAAATTTTCGTGTCATCAGGATGTCAAATTTTGCCTTTCACGACTATGAATTTTTCTAACGTCGAAGACTTTTCTTCCGAGGTTTGTAATATTTTACAACTAATAATTGAATGGTTTACTGTAAAAGGGAGGTAGCTCCAGTTATTTAAGTTTTGCAGAAAACGGTAAAAAAAAAAAATTTGAAAATTCTAAATTCCAAATTGTGTGAATATTTTTCTTTTGCTCCTTCGTATTATGACAGTATTTTCATTCAAAAATATATTTTCCAGAAGACGTGGCACAGGTTGAAATGTTGGAGCTACCTCTTTCTTGCAACCAAATAGTCTGTCTAATTTTACTGTAATTTTATTTAAAGTAAATAAAATTACAGACACTTTTATTTAAAGTAAGCTAACAATATATACATACGACTTGGGTTTTTAATTTATATATATATATATATATATATATATATATATATATATATAATATCACTTATCACACTCCTCTTTAAATTCGACATCTGCTGTTCCTTGGGTTGTAGGCTATCGTAGAATATCGTATCATATCATTTTGTAGGATGTATTTGCGTGCTAGTTCCTTTATATCTTTACATTTTACGCTCTTAAGTGGAAAGGATTTGGAGTAAGATGGTTGATGGTGGTTTAACATTAACAGAGTAATGTTTTGGATGTTGAATATTCTTACTTGCTTGTTACAGAGCAGTCCTAAACTATCTCGATATAATAAGTTTCCTGGATTAGTTTGGGAGTTTTTATCAGCAAAAACTCTATATTCCATTTTTAAATACTTTTGTTATCATTAGAAATGATGTAAGGATTTTTCTGGAAGAAATCTTTTAATAGGGCAACGAAGTTGAAAGCCTTTCCTTGGGTAACTTTAGTAATAAACTTTTCTATTGTCTTCTTTATGTCTCTTCATACCTCTTGTCTTTTCACTTTGTCCAGTATATTCACACGGTAGAAAAATTCTTTATACTTTCCCAAGGCAGGATCGATGGGGGTAAAATGGTGGATGCTCAAAGATATACCTCTATATTATAACAAACTTATAAGACAAACAGCTCCATCGCTTGAGTAACGCAAGAACTAAAGACTGAAACTTCATCTTTCTGGTACCAAACGAGCAAGTTTTTTTTACGGCATGTAACTCAAAATTCCCCTAAGTTGGAACTACATCCTTTTAACAGCAAACCCTTCAATTGTATTTCATTATTTTTTTGATAGTTGTATATTTGAAACTGCTCTCATTATTCCATTTTACATTTGCAATTCTAATATTGGAAAGTAAAATTTATTAAATTTTAAAATGTTATTTTGGAAATTAGCTACATTCTAACTTACTAAATCAACTTTTGCATTTTATTTTAGCGTACAGTTAATGAGCTTTATACTGATGAGGTTTCAATTGGAGGAGAAAATTGTGAAAATATGGATGTACGTTTGCCTTTAATATAAAAACGCTTAGTGATACAATTGAATGAATGCACTGTTATCATTTTTCTTATAGTAAGTCATGCCATATAGTTAATATTGAGGATAACTCTTTATAATTTATAATTCATTGCTCCAGTAGTCTGCCATTTATGAATAAGTATGTATATGACATATTAAGTGTAATTAATTACAGAATTTTTTTAGTGAGTTATTTTTTAGTTATAGTAATTTATTTAGTTTTTTTCACTTAATCTCGTTTTTTAAAGAGTATGGCAATGAGAAAATTCTATCTTAATATTTAATCCTTGCTTTAAATTTTGTTCATTGTACCTGTCAAATGAAATTGTATTGTGGAACCTTCTAAAATTATTTCTATTCTAAGATCACAGAAATTTTTGCGAATATGTTATTCTACCAACCAATTACTTTTCAAAATAATTTATTACACAGAGGTATTGGTTTCCAATTTCCCTGTAATTACACTGAACTTTTTTCACTAAGAAGTATTTTTTAAAAATTCCAACGATTGAGTGAATTACTTGAATATTACATTTCTTGTCCATACAGTTTGGCTAACTCCTTTTATATTGAGTTTGTAACTTGTTCTTGATTTTTTTTTCTTTTTTGTACAGGTATTTTGAAATTTCGGTTATGAAAAATTTCATCTGCTTGTGTATAGCATATACAGGGTGTTGCCGAATTCCATCGACATATTCAGAGGGATGGTAGTAGGCATCAAGAGGATAAAAAATCATCATACAGCATGAGAATCCCAAATGATATTTAATGGCGAAAATCACAAAAATATAGAGAGTCGGAGAGCTGTTGGAAACTAAAAATTTAATATAAAAATAACAGATAGTATTTAAACTGAATTTTTTTAAGTGAAAGCCCGTTCTTTAAAGTTTTTTTTTTTCTTGCTGGTAATATGTGGATTTGATGATATAGGTGATTTTAAATTACTGAACATAAAAAAATAATATGGAATCCGTGTTTTCAAAAATATTAAAACTTGAAGAAAAATAAAATCTTCAGTATGTAAGGAATTTTCTATTCTTTAATTCGATATAAGCTTGTTGTATGAACACTGCGAAGTTATTAAGATAACCAAGTGAGAACTTGGAATTTTTAAAGATATTCAAGAAAAAATAAAATGGGAACCAGAAAATATCGCTGCAACATCAGTACCGATGTTCGCAGAGAGCGTTGCCAAATTTGAAAGATAAATTCGGAATAAGGATAAGATGCATGAAATAGATGAAAAGTTACCAGAAAACATGGAGTAACATTTAATCAGTGAAAATCGCAAAAACAGACGTCGAAATGCGAATGATTATGGCGAAGAGAATGGCCTTATGAATGCGAGGATTAAGGACAAGATAATCGAGGAGAAGCCTTCTTGTATGTAAATTTTTCATGTGTTCGAGAAAAATGAAAGCAACGAGCAAATATTCATTAATGAGCATTGTAGAATTAATGGTTGTTATCTTTCATTCATAAACAACAAGTCAGATTTCACGAATGCAACTAAAATGTGCTGATACTCCATCATGCATTGACCGAATGTCCTGGCGTGTGATTGTAGGTGTTTCCTGCAGTAAAACCGGAGGAACGTGCTTGAAGAAAACAAGGCACTTTTTTCTGCTGAGGTATTAGGGCAGAAGATACGATCCAAATAGACGACTTTGCTCAGATGTTATTATGAAATTTGTGTTGTACGTTAGACGAGGTAGTGATGGGAGGATTTTCAAATGACCAAATATTCGCATTACGAGAGTTGAACACACCTTATCTCATAAGTGGGGCATCAAGCATCTAGCGTGCGAAATCCATCCAATTTATGATTTTTATTGAAAAACGTTACCTGTAACTTTGTTTTCTGGTAAGTTTTCATCTACTTAATGCCTATTATCCTTCCTTTGAATTTATCTTTCAAATTTACAACGTTCTCTACAAACTGATGTACGCATGTACTCATGTTGTTGCCACGTTTTCTGGTTTCCATTTCGGTTTTTCTTGAATATCTTTAAAATAACTCAATTCTCACTCTATACACTTATATCAAATTATAGAATATAAAATTCCTTCCATTTTCCAGCTTTTATTTTTCTGAAATTTTTAATATTTTTGCAAATATGGGTTCACAATTACTTTTTCGCTTTCAGTAATTTACGACCCCCTAGACCATCAAATCCGCATGTTAGCAAGAGGGGAAAAAAACCTTTTAAGAATGCCCTTTAACTTAAAGATAATTCATAATTTAAATACCATTTATTATTTTTTTAGTAATTTTTTACTGTTTCAAAGTTCTCCATCTCCATAATTTTGAGATTTTCACCAGTTAAACGTCATTCGGGACCCATGCTGTATGGTGTTTTATCCTTTATGCCTACTATCAACCCTCTGAATTTGTCGATCGAATTCGGCACAAGTCCGTATACCTAGAACTGATTGGAAGATTTTAAATTTTTTTAAATTTTAATGCATTAACGGCAAAGTGAATATAAAAGGGTCTTATTACTCCTCAATTAAGCAATTGAAATTTGTAATGAAGAAAGTAATGATACTTTTAAACGTTAATTAAAAAATGTTTGATTCAGTTTTACTTACATTTTCATGTGTAATATATGTAATCTTATGGCCTTTGAATTTTCTGAAGGAGATCCTTGAAAATTCCTTGAATTTTATTTTTCAATGAGAGTGGAAACTCTCTTATAGTTTAAGATATCATAAGTTAAGTTTCAAATTGTTTATGGTTAAAAAAGCTGTAGAAAATGCATGTAATGCATTATCATATACGTATATATATATATATATATATATATATATATATATATATATA